>JAXRKP010000170.1:12500-30000 GCA_037039925.1 Doris montereyensis | reverse complement strand
TTAACATTATTCAATGTCATTTCTTACATCTTCTTGTGCTTGCTTATTATTGTTATTATTACTTTTTTATTATTATTATTATTATTATTATTATTATTATTATTATTATTATTATTATTATTATTATTATTATTATTATTATTATTATTATTATTATTATTATTATTATTATTATTATTATTATTATTATTATTATTATTATTATTATTATCACTACATTACACGACATACGATCGTCTATTACCTGAGTGACGAAGTGCATACACATACGACTGAAAGTGGACGGGGCTGGGGTGGGGTAAATAATTTGTAGTCAAGCGGTTGCATTGAACAACGGATTAATTTTTTCAGCTTCCCCAAGAACATCGTTATAAGATAGATTCAAGATTTATATTACAGAAAGTTCTACTTCTGTGAGATATAATTTTTTTCAATATAACAACAGTCAAAACATTGAATAATTTACAGATCAAAACAAGAAATTCAAAGTCTTTAATTCCTTTAAAAATGCCATTGATAAAGAGCTTTATAAGTGACAATATTTGTATGATGAATGAATGTGCATTGTTCTTTTTGATTCCTGTATTAAGGTTCAATCATTTTTAAAATTCCATAATTGTATTAAGATGCACCTATATGGCCTCTGACACGATATGATATGATACACGCAAAGTTGACTGTATCACATTTTCCACTTCATGCTATAGAAACCCGGATACGTTCCGGTTCCACGGGCTGTGACGGCCGTCCAGTAACATTTATTATTTCCCTTAAGACAGAACCCTATCAGTACAAAATTGCGTTTCTGGCACTTTTATACACTTTCTGGGAGTATTCTCCCTTTCTAACTCTACCTGTTTTTAATGTTTTAGATTAAACACTTTGAGGCATTGGTATTTCAGTCAGTAGAACGTCTGTCTACCACACGAGAGGATCGAGTTCAATTCCAAGTCCGGGCAACATTTTCTGGCCCTCTTGTCGACCCAACAGTAGCGTGGACTGGAAAGCAATGACACAAAAGCGAAATGGGTAGCTAGGTTTATACAGACTAGACGAAAGTAAAGGTGGCATGGAAAGCAATGACACAACAGTGAAATGGGTAACTAGGTCTATACAGACTAGACGAAAGTAAAGGTGGCATGGAAAGCAATGACACAACAGTGAAATGGGTAACTAGGTCTATACAGACTAGACGAAAGTAAAGGTGGCATGGAAAGCAATGACACAACAGTGAAATGGGTAACTAGGTTTATACAGACTAGACGAAAGTAAAGGTGGAATGGAAAGCAATGACACAACAGTGAAATGGGTAACTAGGTTTATACAGACTAGACGAAAGTAAAGGTGGCATGGAAAGCAATGACACAACAGTGAAATGGGTAACTAGGTCTATACAGACTAGACGAAAGTAAAGGTGGCATGGAAAGCAATGACACAACAGTGAAATGGGTAACTAGGTTTATACAGACTAGACGAAAGTAAAGGTGACATGGACTGGAAAGCAATGACACAACAGTGAAATGGGTAACTAGGTTTATACAGACTAGACGAAAGTAAAGGTGGCATGGAAAGCAATGACACAACAGTGAAATGGGTAACTAGGTTTATACAGACTAGACGAAAGTAAAGGTGGCATGGAAAGCAATGACACAAAAGCGAAATGGGTAACTAGGTTTATACAGACTAGACGAAAGTAAAGGTGACATGGACTGGAAAGCAATGACACAACAGTGAAATGAGTAACTAGGTTTATACAGACTAGACGAAAGTAAAGGGGGCATGGACTGGAAAGCAATGACACAACAGTGAAATGAGTAACTAGGTCTATACAGACTAGACGGAAGTAAAGGTGGCATGGAAAGCAATGACACAACAGTGAAATGGGTAACTAGGTTTATACAGACTAGAGGAAAGTTATGGTGGCATGGAAAGCAATGACAAACTACCAGTTGTAGTTGTAGCTGAACTGTAGTGTTGTGAGCTGGTTATCACGGCGACACTGGTTCAAACCCCACGGCTGGCACAGCTGAGTACTCTTAGGAAAAGTACTTCACTCTACTTTCCTCACTTGGCTTAGGTTGAGACAAATCTTGTCAGAGTGTTAGTACGAAACACCTAGTGCAGGCCTGTGAACTGTATGCTCCCCCGGGAGTTGAGAAGGGCTTAGAAAGAAAATGGCCTGCTGGGGGGACACATTATGTCATACAGTCAGTGAGCATGCACTTGTGCCGAGATGCGGACTTAAATTCATGTTTATCTTGATCTTTATCTTTATCTTTGTCTTTATCTTTATCTTTATCTTTATCTTTATCTTTATCTTTAACTTTATCTTTGTCTTTATCTTTATCTTTGTCTTTATCTTTATCTTTATCTTTATTTTTATCTTTATCTTTATCTTTATCTATCTTTATCTTATCTTTATCTTTATCTTTATCTTTATCTTTATCTTTATCTTTATCTTTATCTTTATCTTTATCTTTATCTTTATCTTTATCGTTTACCACACTATGCCGTATGCTTAAAACAAACAAAATCAGGACTAATGATTGCACAAAGCTTATCACCAAGTAAGGGACTTACTTTCAAAAACATTTTTTTTACTGAAACGCTTTGCTCAAAGCTTTTTTATTATAAATAGAAACCCCCTCCCCCCCCACTCCCACAACAATAGCAAACACACAGAAACCAATTTTATCTGTCTGAGATCATCTTTGCTTTGTCTAAACGTAGCTTGACTTACCTTTACCAGGCGGTCCATTTACAGTCAAAGCCATTACACCAGGCTCCAATGAATATTATCTTTTCAATCAGGATGTAAAGACAAATATTTAACTGTCTATTCATGTAGTGAACAAGTGCACATCGTTGAATGTTATTAGTTATTTTTTTTTTCTAGGTGAGGAGTAAGGGGTTGAAGAATCGACACGTAGAGTAATATCTGGCTATTGATGATGTTATCTTTGAAACAAAAAGAAAGGGATTGGTTTCTGTAAAAAAACCCAACCCGGTTAGATATGTGTGTGTGTAGGTCTGTGTGTGTATGTGTGTTCGGAGGAGAGAGAGAGAGAGAGAGAGAGAGAGAGAGAGAGAGAGAGAGAGAGAGAGAGAGAGAGAGAGAGAGAGAGAGAGAGAGAGAGAGAGAGAGAGAGAGAGAGAGAGAGAGAGAGAGAGAGAGAGAGAGAGAGAGAGAGAGAGAGAGAGAGAGAGAGAGAGAGAGAGAGAGAGAGAGAGAAAGAGATAGATAGATAGATAGATATATAGAGAGAAAGATATATATATATATATATATATATATATATATATATATATATATATATATATATATATATATATATATATATATATATATATATATATATATATATATATAGAGAGAGAGAGAGAGAGAGAGAGATAGAAAGATAGATATATAGATAGATAAATATAAGATAGATAGATAGTGTACATAGATAGATAGATACATATATAGATAGGCAGACAGACAGATAGATGGATGGATGGATAGGTAGATAGGCAGATAAATAGAATATATATTATGTATAATCAAATGTCATGATTATAGTGCTGTGTATAGAGACATTTTATTTGTGAGAGGGGAGAAGATTTGTGTTCTGAATGTTACTCTATTGAGAGATAGTTTAGATAGATAGAAAGATAGATAGATTGTTTATGTTTTAGAGACAACTAGATGATGTGATATGAAGAAACGACAAGATGATGATATGAAGAAACAACCAGATGATATGATATGAAGAAAGACTAGATGATGTCCTATGAAGAAACGACTAGATGATGTTCGATATGAAGAACTAACGAGATTATGTGATATGAAGAAACGACTAGATGATGTGAAAATTACTTGAAGAAACGACTAGATGATCTTTCATCAGAGAAGAAACTATTAGATAATGGTTCATATGAAGAAACGACAAGATGATGTAATATGAAGAAACGACTAGATGATGTGATATGAAGAAACGACTTTTGATGTTGATATGAAGAAACGACAAGATGATGTGATATGAAGAAACGACAAGATGATGTGATATGAAGAAACGACAAGATGATTTGATATGAAGAAACGACTAGATGATGTGATATGAAGAAACGACAAGATGATATGAAGAAACGACAAGATGATGGATGAAGAAACGACAAGATGATGTGATATGAAGAAACGACAAGATTATGTGATATGAAGAAACGACAAGATGATGTGATATGAAGAAACGACTAGATGATATGATATGAAGAAACGACTAGATGAAGTGATATGAAGAAACGACTATAATGTGATATGAAGAAACGACAGAGATGATGTGATATGAAGAAACGACTTAGATGATGTGATATGACCAAACATTTAAAGAACATGTTACGTTCTGGGTGATAGGCAATTATTTCTTATTAGAAAATTAGATACATCCTGGGTGATACCAATTACACTTATTAAAACATGTTAAATGATCATAAAGAACACATACGGTTATGTTAAGCATTCAAAAAGTGATCATAAAGAACACTTATAAGAACATCTTGCATTCTAAAAGTGATACAATTACACGGATAGAACATGTTACATCAAAAGTGATACCAATTACACTTATTAGAACAAACTACATCTGGATCATACCAAGAACACACTTATTAGAACATGTTACATTCTGAATGCAATACGGTTATCTTAAGCAAGACAAAGACTGATAATAGATAACACTTATTAGAACATGTTACATCATAGGTGAATCAAGAACTTATCAGAACAACCTACATCCTGGATGACCCCAATTATACTTAAAAACAGCACTTCCTGGGTGAACCAACAAACTTATTAGAACAAAGACAAACAACAACATGATAATCACACTTATAGAGAACATAACAGTTCTGAGTAATCTTCACTTCTTCTTTGATGATCGAGTGACCAATCAATTCTTCTTCTTCACGCAGAGAGAGAGAGAGTGTGTGTGTGTTTTAAATTATAACCTCTCTCGCTCTCTGTCTCCTTGGCTCTTGATGATCTACTCAACGACGGAAACAGTGATTTTGAATAATTAACTGCCAGTACGTGGCTATCTCCTCAAATTAAAATTATTTATTCAATGTATTCAAAAATGGGTTGCTCTTAGTGGCTTACCGAGACCTTTCACGTCCTAGAGAAGCGAAATGACCAACTATAGCCATTTCCATGGAAAAACAAATCCTCGATGAACAAGGGGGGCTTCAACCCTATCTCCTAAATCAATTACGATTTACGGAGTAGAAATGCGGCCACTGTGATTGTCTCCTATTCGAGACCCACGTGTGACCAATGATCCATTGATGTTAACAAATTATTTATGTGTTGGTCTTTTTTTGGGATGTTTTTTAAATTAACAAAAAAGAACAACAGATAAAAAAAAATTAGCTCTATTGGGAATCCGTTTTTCTCTAAATTCATCTACGCAAAACTAAATATGTACAAATAAAGTTAACAAAAACTATCTATCTATCTATCTATCTAAATTTCAATCAGTCTGTTCTGCTTTTATCTATCAGTGAATCATACATTATGGTGTGTGGATCTATATTATCAGCTGACATTCAGAAAGGGGGTTGATGTGTGTCTAAAAAAGTTTAAATGTCTGTTTCAGGGTTTCAGATGTGTTAACAAAGTTTAAAATGACTCTCTTCGATGAAATAATTTTTGTCGTTTTATGAATCTTGGTGAAAATCTAGGACATTCTTGGCAGTAATACTGCTGCGTCTAAAGAAACGTTTAGAATGAGATGATTAGAAACTTTCTTTGAAACAAGAGAAAAATTGGTTCCTGTTATGCTCACTCAAGATTTTCCTGATTCAGATAATATTCCTCTTAAGAAGATAATTGTATGGTGTTCCAAATTTTACAAATTTTCAGACAGTTATAGAAGGTCAGTCGGTTGTTGTCTAGCTGTTGCAAACAAACAAAAAACAACTTGTCCCACAAAAGTCAAATGGAGTTGTGAATACGTGCAAATGTGTGAGCGTGCAACAAAAAAACCCAAAACTCAATAGGATTTGATTTGATTTTGATTTGATCAGATTACGATGGGATTTGGTCTGACCTGATCTGGATGCTTTAATTTGATACACCAGATAGTCTTCTCAAAGGTCAAGACAAATTTTGTCAGAGACAGATTTGATTTGGTCAGGTTGGATTTGATTTGATTTGAATTGATTTGATTTGATTTGATCAGATTTGATCTGATTTGATCAAAGATCAATTTGATCAGAGACAGAGACTAACTGATTTAATTAAATTTGATTTGACATGATTGTGATTGGGATAAACAATGGTCAGAATTTGATCCAGATAATTTGGATTTAACCCACATCTACAATTAATGGGAAGATTCCATTTTTGGTAGGATTTATTTTGGGGAAAACTCCAAACAGCCATTTGGATATGTAGGTAAGTGAACAGAGCGGGAAACGTATTGATTTGTGTTGATTCCTCCAGATGTGAAGTTTCATCCAAACAGGGATCAAGGGGTGGCAGGGGGTAAGGGTTTTGATTTAAGGTAAATAAACGGTTGAGCCCAAGAGTTATTAATTGGCTGAGAGACTTATGAAGATTTCCTGACTTTTGTGCTCTCCACATAATACACCCACCCAAACCTCCAGTTAAGAGGTTTATGGGCAATCCCTTAATCAAATAATCAAATTTGCATTGCTAACTAAATGTATCCATGGATACTCATGATTTGACATCCACTGTTTCACGGAGCAAATAAAACAATATAATATTGTTAAGAGTTATTGGGGCAATAGCGCTGGTCTTTGATAAGCCATGTTTGACACTTTTATTTCATAATACATACAAGATCATCATCCATAATGATAATAATACATGGTAAACATAATAGGATACCATAGTCATAATGGGCATAATAATAATATGTAAAAATAATAATAATTGATAATAATAATAATAATAATAATAATAATTTTAAATAATAATACATACATACATAATAAAAATAATATTTAATACAGCATACGTTAATAATAATAATAATAATAATAATAATATTAATAAATTTGGGCATACGTTAATAATGATATTGAAAAATAATAAGAATAATAATAATAATACGTAATAATAATAATAATAATAATGACAATAATAATAATAATAATGACAATAATAATAATAATAATAATAATGATAATTATGCAGTGACATGATGATGATGATGATACATGATGACATGATGATGATGGTGATGATCCATACATGATTACTTACATAATAAGAGGAATTATACGTACATACGATAATAATAATGATTAATTCATAAAACATTCATAATAAAAATTTTCAAAATAATAAGAACGGGTTTTAATAAACGTCACCCATCAATGATTTGCTCATGGGTGTCTGAGTGATGATTCTTCTTTAACTTCTAATAGGATGCAATGTTAATAAGAGATTTTTAATTGGATTATTCCTACAGTTAAGAGATTACATAATATTAATGTTCATCAGATTCTTGTTAACCATTTCATCGAAGTTGAGAGGACTGAACATCTAAACATGATGTTTAAAGGTTTGACAAACATTGACGTCAATTTACTACTTGTCAAGAGGTTTTGAACTGTTGATCACAATCAAACAAGTCTTATCCTCTGTGTCATGTCGCTAGATGTAAATCGTTATCAGTCATGTTGTTTCTGACGATAGTGAATACAGTTTGCAATGGCATCAAGCCTCTGATGGTAATCGCTTGTCTTGAAATACGCCATAGAAAAGTCATGTGAAGAAGAAGAAGACAACGAAGAAGAAAACAAGAAGAAGAAGAAGAAGAACAAGAAGAATAAACAATAAGAAGAAGAAGAAGAAAAAGAACGAATAAGAAGAAGAAGAAGAAGAAGAAGAACAAGAAGAAGAAGAAGAAGAAGAAGAAGAATGAGAAGAAGAATAATAAGAATAATAAGGCCAGAATAAGAAGAAGAAGAAGAAGAAGAAGAAGAAGAAGAAGAAGAAGAAGAAGAAACGAAGAAGAAGAAGAAACGAAGAAGAAGAACGAAACGAAACGACAACAACAACGACGACAATAACAACAACAAACAACAACACCAAGAACAAGAACAAGAAGAAGAAGAAGAAGAAGAAGCAGAAGAAGAAGAACAAGAAGAGTCTTTGAAGAAGAACAAGAAGAAGAAGAAGAAGAAGAAGAAGAACAAGAACTTGAACAAGAACAAGAAGAAGAAGAAGAAGAAGAAGAAGAAGAAGAAGAAGAAGAAGAAGAAGATGAAGAAGAAGAAGAAAAGAACAAGAAGAAGAAGAAGAAGAAGAAGAAGAAGAAGAAGAAGAAGAAGAAGAAGAAGAAGAAGAAGAAAAGAAGAAGAAGAAGAAGAAGAAGAAGAAGAAGAAGAAGAAGAAGAAGAAGAAGAAGAAGAAGAAGAAGAAGAAGAAGAAGAAGAAGAAGAAAACTAAGAAGAAGAAGAAGAAGGTCTTTGAAGAAGAAGAAGAAGAAGAAGGAAGAAAAGAAGAAGAAGATCTTTATTCTCTAAGCTCCAGAAGGAAAGAAGAAATGACAGAAGAAGAAGATTAAAGAAGAAGAAGAAAAGAAGAAGATAGACAGAAGAAGAAGAAGACTGGTGTTATCGATGAAATATCGCTGATAGGCAAGAGTAATCGATGATGAATCGCTTTGTACTTCTCCATTTTATCGGTGTTATCGATAATCGCTGTCTTTGGTGTAATCGATGAATTATTGCAAACATTTGGTGTTATCGGTGATTCGATGGCTTTGGTGTTATCGATGAATCATTCCATTTGGTGTTATCGATGATTCGCTGGCTTTGGTGTTATCGATGAATCGCTGGCTTTGGTGATCGATAACTCGCTATGTCTTTGATGACTTTTTATGTATTGGCTATCCACGCAATGTTGCAATTCCTGATGGTGTGTTGAAGGTGAAGACAGTCAATTAATTTTTCAGGCGAAATTCAAGGCGATAGAAAGCTGAGGTGTAATGTGAGGAGACCAACCAAGTACTATTTTTGAGGCATGTCACGTGAGTTTTTAAAGTAGTGGACACAACTAAAAATCCATCTTAGCCCTGTGTGGCGTTGCTCAATCTTGGTGGAATTATTGGGTTTTTCTTGTATTCTCTTGAAAATGTTCCAAGAGTCAATACTTTGATAACATGACGAGGTAAGGGTAGATATAACTGTTTGTGTTTTTCTTTGTTAAGGAACCCATGATTCTCCGAGAACTCATAGCGACCCATGAAGTCGCCTTGAGAATAGTATGTAGGTTCCTTTGAAAAGCGTCTTCAAGTAGGAAGATCTCCGTAAAAGTGTCGTCAGGTATGGAAGATCCCCACAAAAGTGTCATCAGGTATGGAAAATCCCCCCCCCCATAAAAGTGTCATCAGGTATGGAAGATCCCCATAAAAGTGTCATCAGGTATGGAAGATCCCCATAAGATTATAACTCTTAATGTTGACATAACCACTCATAACCTAGAAAGGAGTTGCATAAACCAGGCTTTGTTAAGGAACGATTCACCTGGCTGGATTTTTTTACGCTTGCCCAACTGACGTGTTATGGCGAGTCTATCTTTCACATTCAAATCATTAAGCTGCCATTTAGTGAACTTGAATCTTGCACAGTCTCAGGTCTAGATCTAATTTTGAAATTCATCTCACTGATTCTCTTTTAGAAATCAAACTCACTATTTCCATCGCTCGTCATACATGGCTTCTACGATCTAAAACAAACTCATCACTATTTTCGTCGCTCGTCATACAGGCATCCACGATCTAGAACATGCATTGCAATTCTTGTGTGATTAGGAGACTATCAATGACACTTTCACAACAAATTGGGATACATTTCCCTGTTTATGTTTATGCCTATAACATTTGAGAACATGCATTGCAATTCTTGTGTGATTTGGAGAATATTAATGGCATTTTGACCAAATAAATTGGGATACATTTGCCCTGTTTATGAAATTTCAGAACATGCATTGCAATTCTTGGGTGATTTGGAGAATATTAATGGCATTTTGACAAAATGAAATCTGGCATACCCATTTGCCCTGTTTATATGAAATTTAAAAACATGCATGCAACTTTGTGTGATCGTTGTATTTGTCAATATTGACATTTGACAAATGACTCTGTATAAAATGTCCCCTGTTACGTCATTTGAGGGTTGTAACTTTCTCGTTGTAGTTGTATTGATATTTCTTTGTGTCATGATATTTGTGTTTATATTATTGCTTGTTAATGAATTTACATGTAATGTACACTTAACAAAAAAAACAACATATTATTTGTGAATACATTTATTCTAATGCGTTGGATGTCAACTATAACAAAAAGGAACCTCCACTTGTGGATTCAATTCAATTCATTCAATTCATTCAATTCAATTCAATTCAATTCAATTCAATTCAATTCAATTCAATTCAATTTAATTCAATTCAATTTAATTCAATTCAATTCAATTCAATTCAATTCATTCCATTCAATTCAATTCAATTCAATTCAATTCAATTCAATTCAATTCAATTCAATTCAATTCAATTCAATTCAATTCAATTCAATTCAATTTAATTCAATTCAATTCAACTCAATTCAATTCAATTTCTAAATGTCACCTGGTATATCTGGTTGTTTCCAACTTGATCGAACTACTCCTACACCCTCCCCCTTCCGCCCTGCTTGCGTAATCGGATAGAATGCTACAGCCAACTTAACAGCCTTCAGGTGATAACGCTGCAACACGATGGCCAGGCGCATGAATTATGGAGAGAGAGATGCATATCGATTCAATTCCAACCTGTTTTACGATATCGATACAGAGATGGGAAATCGATTACCACTCCTCTACGCTGTCTAGTCAAATTAAAGTCCTGGGCTATCATGGGCAGAAAGTTTGCGAATCATACAGACGATGGTGTTCATGGCATCAACAAATAAAACTAAGATTTGAACATACGTGCCAACCCAGAACAAAGGTAAACGAAAGTCATAACATTGAAAATCTCTGACCAGGTTCACATTTTTTTCATTTGTTGGTGTTTTCTGAGCTAAAAAATGTCCATTTCCCCCGTCCTTTCCTCTATCTCTCTTCACTGTCGCAGGTAAGATCTTCATCTCTTGTCATCATCATCCCCATCATTTTGATTTATTCCCATCATTTGTCATCATCATCATCGTCATCATCATTTTCGGTATTCATCATCCATCATCATCATCGTCATCAGCATCATCATTATCCTTATTTCCATCACCATCATCATGCATCATCATCCTTATTCCCATCTTCATCATCATCATCATCATCCTTATCATCATCATCATCATCATCATCATCATCATCATCATCCTCATCATCATCATCATCATCATCATCATTATCATCATCATCATCATCATCATCATCCTT
The DNA here is from genome assembly GCA_037039925.1 of Doris montereyensis. Taxonomy (NCBI): domain Eukaryota; kingdom Metazoa; phylum Mollusca; class Gastropoda; order Nudibranchia; family Dorididae; genus Doris; species Doris montereyensis. Next base: position 18,570 of record JAXRKP010000170.1, on the reverse strand, counting down.
ATTATCATCATCATCAGCATCATCATCATCATTATCATCATCATCATCATCATCATCATCATCATCATCATCATCATCCCCATCATCATTATCCCCATCATCATCATCATCATCATCATCTCCATCATCATTATCCCATCATCATCATCATCATCAGATTATCACCATCATCATCTCCCCATCATCATCACATATCCCCATCATCATCATCATCATCATCATCATGCATCCCAGCATCATCATCATCATCAGCCATTATCCCTATCATCATTATCCCCATCATCATCATCATCATCATCATCCCCATCATCATCATCCCCATCATCATCATCCCCATCATCATCATCATCATCATCATCATCATTAGCCCCCATCATCATTATCCATCATCATCATCATCATCATCATTATCATCATCATCATCATCATCATCATCATCATCAAATTAATCCCATCATCATTATCCCCATCATCATCATCATCATCATTATCATATCATCATCATCATCATCATCAAATCAAATCATCATCATCAAACATCCCCATCATCATCATCAAATCATCATCATCCCTTCATCATTATCCCCATCATCATTATCCCCATCATCATCATCATCATCATCATTATCCCCATCATCATCATCATCATCATCATCAGCATTATCCCCATCATCATCATCAGCATCATCATCCCATCATCGTCATCCCCATCATCATTATCCCCATCATCATTATCCCCATCATCATCACCCCCATCATCATTATCCCCATAATCATCATCATAATCAGCATTATCCCCATCATCATCATCATCATCATCCCCATCATCATCATCATCATCCTTATCCCCATCATCATTATCCCCATCATCATCATCATCATCATCATCATCATTATTCCCATCATCATTATCCCCATCATCATTATCCCATCATCCCCATCCTCCTATCCCCATCATCATCATCATCATTATCATCATCATCATCATCATCATCATCATCATCATCATTATCCCCATCATCATTATCATCATCATTATCCCCATCATCATTATCATCATCATCATCATCATCATCATCATCATCCCATCATCATCATCATCATCATCATCATCATCCCCATCATCATTATCCCCATCATCATCATCATCAGCATTATCCCCATTATCATCATCATCATCATCCCCATCATCATCCTCTTCATCATCATCCCCATTATCATAATCATAATCAGCATCATCTTCATCATCACCATCATCATCATCATCCCCATCATCATCATCATCATCAATATTATCATCATCATCATCATCATCATCATCATCATCATATTCATCACCATATAAATCATCACCATCACCATCATCATCATCATCATCATCACCATCATTATCGTCGTCGAATTTGCAGACTGTATTGCCAACAATTACATGTAACACCTTCCATTTTCTGCCTTGGACATTGTCAGTCTTTTTCAACTCTCCATGTGTTCTGTCTTTTGAACAATAGTAAGCAAAGTTTGACCTATACAGTACATGTATTGGACTATCGGACGATAAAAACACGACCTTGGGAGGTCTCCAATCTGACAATGTGTAGTCCAATGTACTCTAATGTGGTCCAATATAGTCTAATGTATTCTAATGTAGTCTAATGTATTCTAATGTAGTCTAATGTAGTTCAATGTAGTCAATTGTAGTCTAATGTAAGCCTAGTTCTTATTTAGTCTAATGTAGTCAATGTAGTCTAATATAGTTCAGTGTAATGTCAATGTAGTAATGTAGTCTAATGTAGTCTAATATAGTCTAATGTAGTCTAATGTAGTCTAATGTAGTAGTTCCAGTGTAGTCAATGTGTAGTCTATTAATGTAGTCTAATTTAGTCTAATGTAGTCCCTAATGTAGTTCATGTAGTCTAATGTAGTCTAATGTAGTTAATGTACAGTGTAGTCCAATGTAGTCTAATGTAAGTCCAATTTAATCTAGTGTAGTCTAATGTAGTTCATGTAGTCAATATAGTCTAATGTAACCAATGTAGTCTAATGTAGTCTAATGTAGTTAATTTAGTCAAGTGTAGTCTAATTTAGCCCAATTTAGTCTAATGTAGTCCAATGTAGTCTAATGTTGTCGAACGGAGTCTAATGTAGTCTAATGTAGTCTAATGTAGTCTAATGTAGTCTAATGTAGTCCAACGGAGTCTAATATAGTCTAATGTAGTCCAATGTAGTCCAATGTAGTCTAATGTAGTCTAGTGTAGTCTAATGTAGTCCAATGTAGTCTAATCTAGTCTAATGTAGTCCATTGTAGTCTAATGTAGTCTAATGTAGTCTAATGTAGTTCTAATGTAGTCCATTGTAGTCTAATTTAGTTTAATGTAGTTCAATGTAGTCTAATGTAGTCTAATGTAGTCTAATGTAGTTCTAATGTAGTCTAGTGTAGTCTAATGTAGTCAAATGTTGTCTAATGTAGTCTAATGTAGTCTAATGTAGTCTAATGTAGTCTAATGTAGTCTAAGTAGTCTAATGTAGTCTAATGTAGTCCATTGTAGTCTAATGTAGTCTAATGTAGTCCAATGTAGTCTAATGTAGTCTAATGTAGTCCATTGTAGTCTAATTTAGTTTAATGTAGTTCAATGTAGTCTAATGTAGTCTAATGTAGTCTAATGTACTCTAATGTAGTCTAATGTAGTCAAATGTTGTCTAATGTAGTCTAATGTAGTCTAATGTAGTCTAATGTAGTCTAATGTAGTCTAATGTAGTCTAATGTAGTCTAATGTAGTCTAATGTAGTCTAATGTAGTCCATTGTAGTCTAATTTAGTATAATGTAGTTAATGTAGTCTAATGTAGTCTAATGTAGTCCATTGTAGTCTAATGTAGTCTAATGTAGTCCAATGTAGTCTAATGTAGTCTAATGTAGTCCATTGTAGTCTAATTTAGTTTAATGTAGTTCAATGTAGTCTAATGTAGTCTAATGTAGTCTAATGTAGTCTAATGTTGTCTAATGTAGTTTAATGTAGTCAAATGTTGTCTAATGTAGTCTAATGTAGTCTATGTAGTCTAATGTAGTCCATTGTAGTCTAATGTAGTCTAATGTAGTCCAATGTAGTCTCATGTTGTCTAATGTTGTCCAATGTAGTCCAATATAGGTCCCAGTCATGAGCTTTGATTAACGAAACAGTCAAATCAAAACAAAGAGTAATCTTTCTCACTGAAGCCAAATCAGTACTACAGGTGCTAAATTCAACTAATGAAATGAAAGCCAGCTAAATTATCTATCACTACTTATTCACCAGCTATGTCAGTCAACACAATGCACCGTGTTACAATGTATACCATACCTGGACACTGTCAGATTGATGAGAATGAGCGTGCAAATATGAACTCGCAAAAAAATAAATAAAAAGGGTTGGAGTATTCCCCACGAGTCTCTGCCATTGAACTTCAAGGAAGAGAAGACAATCATCAAGGCAGCTGTCTGCAATCAACGGGTAGAAAATCAGAACAGCTAATACCCCAAAGACCCCATTCACCAACTTGACAGCAAGTCCCTGGTCACAATACTCAAACTGAGGACTGGACACAACTGTCTCCGTCAACATATGTATCGCTATCTGAAAGTTGGGGAATCAGAAGAGTGTGAGCGTGGAGCGCCCCAACAGAACACTGAAAGCATGTTCTCCAGCAGTTTCCGTTTCACACATCAGAGAGAACAGCGATATGGCCTGGCGAGGCACCTATGGAAGAAAAGCTCTACGGCCCTATGAAGAGTTCGGAAAAGACTATACACTTCACGGAGAGAATCCGCATCGCTGGCAGAGAGATCAAAGATGATGAAGAAGAAGAAAGCAAGACTTCATATTTTATAGAAATTATTATTGAATCTGTCTCAAACCAAACAACTATATAATTTTCTTTTGGTGAAAGGAGAGATTTCAATGCACCGTGTCAAGCCAATCAACTAGATCTAGTTCAATGTCAAGGCCAGTGATAGGGGTCATGGGTTCAGAGGGCTGGTGATAGAAATTTCTTCGGCTCTGTTATTTTCCTCTGTGACACTACTAAAGGGATTCAATAAAATCATTTATTTCTACACAACGTGTCCATGTATGCCATCATCTACACCTGCTGGGGAACTCGGTGGTTCAGGGGCAAGGTATCGGCTTCTCAATCAAAAGGTGGTGGGTTCGTGCCCAACAGATTGTAATCAAGCGTTTTCAAGTAAACTCACCCCTTGGGCCAGGCAGATGGATTGGCACATGAAGACTGGCGGTAACAAGGAGGTCCCGTGTGTAGGATCACCATACTCTGTGCACGTTAAAGATCCTCTGGGCAAACCGGGTAAATTAAGAAGAACAAAAAAAATATATATCCAAAACCCCGAGATCACCTTAGTTGTAGACGTGGGTAATATCAAACCAAATGGAAATCTATACCTGTCGCTGTATCTTTGTACGTTCCACTACAAGGTAATCCTTGTAGTGTTATCTACATTCTATGCATAGGGTGTAGGTCTTTCTTGCTGTGGCGTCGGTGGCCGAGTGATTAGGCTGCCGGACTTGGGATCCTGAGGTCCCGGGGTTCGAGTTCTAACAAAGGTAATTGCGACCTAATACATACTACTCATTTTCCCCACTCGACACAGGTGCAAATGGGTACGAGTATTACCTTTGGAGTAAATAAAAAAAAAACCTGGGCCAGACTGGCATCCTTTCCAGGAGGTGATCATTATCACCTGTCCCGCTTCCCGCTACAGAAACTGGGATAAGCTTTTGCTCTATGGGTCTTAATGGCCTTGAAGCTTATCGTCCAATTATGCTAACCGAAAGGCAAACTGCAATGTAGTTATCCAAACAGGGACCCATGATAATATTTATAGTAATACATTATAACAAACTTATTCATGTCATTACATTATTGTTACAGTACATTTTTGTCTAACTTTGGACAAATCTAGAACTAATTTATTGAATTATTGGATGGTGCATTTCATTTCCTTCACATTGATACAGTAAAGAAATTTAGTATCGATACTTTGATTTAATATGAATTGTTTTGAAACGATACTGGCTTAACCTTCAACACATCTGTGGTAGTATCATAGCCAATAATTTTGGCTAAAGTGTTGCAAGGTGGCACTAATTTTAACCATCACACTATACTCTATCCCCTTTTGACGAGTTGTCCTGAACATTACCATAGATCTGGCGGAGGTTACGTAACATTCCGCTCACCTGTGTTCTAAAAGATGAAACCTGACATGAGTATGAGAGAGCAGGGGGCGGATTGAACAAGATCAACGAGAAGTAGTCGAGAGCTTCTCAAGATTGTATGACGTTTCAAAGTATAATTCTATTCTTTTCTAGGATTATGTGAGAAAAATTCGTCATTCATTAGAATTTAACATGAGAATAAAGCTTACGTGAACCTAAAATTTAACATGAGCACAAAGCTTACGAGAACCTAGAATTTAACATGAGCACAAAGCTTACGAGAAATTAGAATTTAACATGAGCACAAAGCTTACGAGAAACTAGAATTTAACATGAACACAAAGCTTACGAGAAACTAGAATTTAACATGAGCACAAAGCTTATGAGAAACTAGAATTTAACATGAGCACAAAGCTACGAGAGACTAGAATTTAACATGAGCACCAAGCTTACGAGAAGCTAGAATTTAACATGAGCACAAAGCTTACGAGAAACTAGAATTTAACATGAGCACAAAGCTTACGAGAAACTAGAATTTAACATGTATATCTCTTCTCTTCAAGAGACACAGGTCTCAACAACGTTCAAACACAAGTTAAGGTTTGCCTCTTTCTTTATTATTCTTTTGTAATATTCCTCGCCAATCCCATTTATTTCGCCTTTCACCTTTTGCTCATAGTTTTGTTTTAATTTTCTTTTGTCATTGACAATTCGTTCATACGTTTTCCTCTTTCAGTTGTTTCTTAACTTTCGTTCATATTTTTTAGCCTGTTACTTAATTTCTCTTGTCTTTTCATAAACGAAAAGCTGCAATATTTACCCTTCCTCCTCTATCCAGCTTAATCATCCTGGTAATCCAATA
>JAXRKP010000170.1:0-7500 GCA_037039925.1 Doris montereyensis | reverse complement strand
AACATCAGACAATCAGAATTTAAGAAAATCAACTGAAATAAATATCGCAAGAACGCTGATGATTATAAAAAACATGTATTTAAATCACAAAGGTAAATAAAACAAACGTAAGAAATAAAATAAAAGAAGAAAACAGTTTTGTTTTGTCATCGAACGCTAACAGCATTGATTTCTGCAGGGCAATTTACCAGTACAGAAATGAATGGGAGGAAACAGAAGAAGGATTGAATTCGTTCATGAAGAAGAAGAAGAAGAAGAAGACAATGACATTATCGAACGATTAGTTTCTAGGACGGAGGAAGAAGAAAGAAAATGAATTCAAGATTGGCAATTGATAATAGTTTTATTCACCATTTCCCGGTTTCAAGACATTGAGCAAAGCCTGATGGAAATATAACCACTCTCTCTCTCTCTGGTTCTCTCTGAGCTCTCTCTCTCTGAAATCTCTCTCTCTCTCTCTCTCTCTCTCTCTCTCTCTCTCTCTCTCTCTCTTCTCTCTCTCTCTCTCTCTCTCTCTCTCTCTCTCTCTCTCTCTCTCTCTCTCTCTCGTAGTCTATGGATAGAGCCTAGTAGGTCTGCGTCGCTCTTTAAACAGCAAATCTCTTACATCGCATGTGCACTAGACAGAAGAGTCAGAGACATTGTTGAAGCGACACCTCTGGTCTTCCTGTTCTCTGCATCCGATTGGAAATTTGGCGATCGCTCTTCGTAGAGGGCACAAAGGGAGGAAACATTAAGTTTGAGCAGATTTATTGCCCTTTTATCGTGTCTCTGGGGGATAAAGTGACGTCTGTTCTTCTGCTATTGTCTCGCTTTCCTACCCCTAGAACATTTCAGAGACCTCCCCCCACCTCCAATACCATTGTATCCCCAGTTTTTCCTCTTCCCTTTTGTAAGCATCAACGTCTGTACACCGGTGTTCGCTCTACTGTCACCTCAGTAACTATGGCGACGGGGACGCGAGAGCTGAATTGTAATTCAGGGCACACTTGGAAGCGGCGAGGATGGGACGAGGGGCATTCATCAACAAGTGTCTTCCTCCTCCCATTCTATGGCAAACCACCCGACCTGTGGCTGCGACATACCAAAACCAAGGGGAGGTAATTCTGATGCCATTTTGAATTCTGTGCCAGATTGTATCACACCCACGGATGAGAATCCCCTTGGTGGAACACGTATATATGTTCTTCCGTCACGGGTTAATTGTCATAACAATATTGCTACTAATTGTTCGTGGACTATCTCTGACTCTAAAACGCCTTGTTCTATTTGTGATAGGCAATTTTCTACACGGATTGCGCCTGCTAATTCTCTGGCATTTCGCTCTTCTGGTGATAACCAACAAGCATGGATGCACAGTGATACTAGTACTAGAAGCACGGGCTGCCGCTGGACAGGTGAACATTCTAAAGGTGAGAACAGTGCTTGGAACGGCGTCAAAACGCGAGCCGGCAAAGCTTCACTCATTACAAGAACTGGCGGACAGAGAAGTGTTGATGCTTATTGTTGTGGTGATGATGGCTGATGGTGGTGGTGTAGGTGGTAGTCGTACAGAGTAGTCGTAGCAGGGACGGCGTGGCGATCCGACTGTGAATCTACGAAACACTACAGGCAACATCTACAGCAAATGGCCCTTGCAATCTATAAATTCAGACGGTGTGGAATCATCAACTCAAATGAACACTGAGTATAACTGTAATAATAACAAAAAAATGTTGTTATTGTTGTGATGATGGGCGATGGGAGAACAGGTACAGTGTGTTCTGACAGGACAAACATTGATTCATTTCAGAGATATGAAGGTGAGTGTGGGTTAAGACAAACTCATTTCTTGTGTCAAAACCTACGACACCGTGTGGCGATTTCTCTAACTCAAAACCCTCTGTTAGCGAACTATTCTTACTCGTGATGGTAGTGACGGTGATAGGATAATCGATGGGTTTGGAAGCGTCGGTGACAAAATACCAACCTCCTCGTCTCGTTATAAAACCGAATCGCTGTCGTTCCACCAGCTGCTAAAAGAAGTTTGTATTTGGCTTACTAGATTTCTTTGGCTATCAACGAGGTGAAAGCGGATCAAAATTGAAATCGAAAGAGTCAAGGTCAAGACAATCTCAAAAGCGATTATTCCATCGATCAGGATCACGTGACAGCTCTCATTTTTTATCCCGATAAATCGAACTCTTTGAAAAAATTCTTCAAAATACGCGAAACTTTGGGAGCCGTAGAGCGTCTGAGTGACGGTCAAATCACATCGATCCATCACTATGTTCTCTGTATATAAACACGCAAGACCCAACTGTGAAGACGTAGATTCAGCACGGATAATTGTTCTCGAGTCACACGAGTAGAGAGAAACACCGTAGCCCGAGGCTTGGTTGAGAGTGGCGAGAATCGAGGGGAAACGATTGCGGTGAATATCAATTTTACAAATTTCCACGCCCTGTAGCGTTGGAGTAGGAGAAGAAGAAGACGAAGAAGAAGAGAAAGAATTACGAAGACGAAATTTTAAAGAAGTAAAGGAGAAGAAGAGAATAATAGAAACATTCAATTTGTATCGTTAAAGTATTGTAACTCTGAAAGTGAAAATATTCCCCTTTCTCCGCCTCCTGCATTGCAAAATCACGAGACATAATCAACAATTAATTGTGCTTAAATTGAACTTCCCCAAATTCAAAACGGTTTCCAGCTCTGAAGACATTGATACCGCAACGAATCATCCGTTAATTAACTATTCATATGGTGACGTCATCCGCCTGCAGTCCACTCCTAAATCTTTATCGAATTTTAACCGAAACCACTCGCCTCAATAAACCCCCTGGTCTTGGTGACGAGACCACTGGCTCATCATCCCCAGCTTCGTTTATAGCCATCATGAGATCTGGGAAACTCTCCAAAATTGGTCAGTGACCCCGATTAAATCGTCTTCGGCCATAGGAGATCGAACGGCTGGCAGTGATCGAGTGGCTGACAGTGACACTGACAGTGGTAGAGGCGATCCGCGAAGCCATGGCGGCGTCCCACCGGTCCTTGCCCGAAATGCGCAACGGGCTTGGACCACCGACGGCATCCGCAGCAGCAGCCACCTCGTCAGCACCACCACCCCCCAACCACTATCACCACTACTACCACCGGTGGCGGCCGTTGGCGGCGACGCAGGTGACAGCAATAGCAACAACATGGGTATCGGTGTCTTATTCGTCGGTGCAACTTATAAAGCGGCGACGCTATCGACAGGGACGAAGGCGAAGAGGCGGTAATATCGACGACGGGACAAAACCCAAACAACATGATGGAAAATACAGAGAGAGGAGGGGGAGAAGGAACGTTGGAAGAGGCAGGGAGGGGAAGGAAGAAAAAAAGGTGAGAGCAGGTGTAAGCTCTCACCGTCGCAAGATTGGAAGAGGAGAAATCACGGAAGCCAAATTAGGAGACGAGGAGGCTTTGGGCCGAACCGTGAAAGGAGAAGACGAGGCGATAACTGCGAGGGTTGGAGCTCACCGTAACATTTGTGTTGGGGACAATGACGACAAGGGAGGTAACAAGACAAATGAGGATGATAACCCCGACCCGTGGCACGGAGGACGCGAGGAATATATCGACGAAATATTAATAACAGAACCGAAAGGAAGATCCAAGGACTTCGATACCATTCACTCAGAATCGATTTCTAATATCGATGGAGGTAATTTGAAACAAGAAGCTCATTCAGGAAGGGCATGACAAAAACGGAGAATCGTTTAACCAGTGCGGGCGTGCGAATGTTCATATTTCCCCAAATTTTGACGTCGCGTTTGAGAGAAAACACGACGCTGCAAAGGAACTGACTTTTCTCGACTTTTGGTAAAGAAACGGAAACCGTGTCGAGTTCTGATACAAATTGTTTGATTGCTAGGCGCGATGTCACAAATGAATTCTCGAAAGGGGGACATAAACGTCGATGGACAACAATTTGAATACCAAGACACGAGCGATGGTTCAAAAGCTGAAGGTAAGAACATATTACTCGAACCGAGCAAACCTGACTTTAATGTAAATGCGTCGAACAGCGAAGATAAGGAAAAACGTACAGATTTGAAAGGAAATCAAAAGCCGGTCGGCTTTTCTCACAACTTCTCGACTAGTCTTCCGCTTATCCCAGAACTTGACCATCAACAACTGAATCATCACCAACGGCAAGTAGAGAAACCGCAGTATGCTGCGATACAAAATGAAACCCAATCCCATAGTACCACGCATGGATACACTCAGATCTCGGAAATGAAGGAAACTGGAAGTCCGGCCAGTCAACAGCTTTACGCAAACCAGTTTGCCATTGACTTATCGACTAATCCTCAAACCTCAAGTTTTGAAAACTCATCGCTCGATCCGCAAAGCCAGTACTGTTTTCAAGGCCAGCGTCCATCTCTTATTCTGGGTATCAATCCAGAGGATATTCGTGCCAACAGACTGTCTCATCAGTATCTGAACTGTTCCATCACTGGACAAAACTATCCTGATTTTTTCCCTCACCAGCCGTCGGCAGTGGTTCCAAAAGACATGATTTTCACAGCGCCTGCCATGAAAGAGACCAGTTTTACCGTCAAGCAAGATCAACGTGACACTGCCAACCAGTCTGGATTCACTCCAGTCGTTGGTCAGAACCAGACATCCGTCGATGGGGTCATAGGGTCATTATCAACAGTAGCAGGGTGTGGCTCTACCACGAATGGCCACACCCCCGGTCTGGACGTTTCTTCTAAACTTCAGAATTTCCCATCTTCGTCTTCATCAACATCTCATCAATACTACAACAGCAGCAGCATCTTCTCTCCCGCCTGCTTCAGCAACAGCAACGGAATTTCCTGCTTAACCGTTTCTGAGAAGCAGAATGGAATCGATAACGCTGAGGGGTTCAACTACTTCCAGCACCAACAACACCCATCGTATAAGGTCAAGGTTGGTACTCCATGTAGCATGAATCAACAAAGCCAAAATTCCCTGAATCCACCATGCTATGTGCCAGCGATTGCTGTAGTGGTGGCAGTTGTAATAACAACAGCAGCTGCCCTTTACAAGGATTTCCCATGCACGGTCCAAATCCGGAAACGCGATCCCACAGTGCTCTGGGAAAACCGTTTACTCCGCCACAGCAGCAGCATCATAACCATCGCGGCACTCCTTTCACACCCATCAGTTTTCAAGCAGAGGAGCTGCAACGCCTTCTACAATCTTCCCACCACCAACAGCAACAGCAACAGCAACAGCCAATGACCTCAGATCCGAGACAACACTTTCTCTTATCGAGTCTTGCACAGAGAAATCCGTGTCAAACTATGCAACGCTACTGCTCTCGTTTTGGACACCAATACCAAAACCATCCAAATTTTCACAATCACCAACAGCAACAACAACAACAACAACAACAGCAGCAGCAACAACACCAAATGAGTGACACTGATAACGATTCCTTGATCCAAAGTATTGTTTGCTTTAAACATCGTATTCGATTCTCCCCAGTTTCCTTACTTTGGACTTTTCTGTCCTTTCTTGTGGCAGGATCGTGTTTGTTTAGTTTCCTGACTCCATATTGGATCATTCATCCGGATCAGGCTCATTCCTTCGGTCTCTTCAACCTGTGCGTCACAGACCCCCGATACACGTTGACCAGACCCATCTGTTTTAACTACGGGTCGCATCACTTCACGACTCGCGCCACGCAAGCCCAAAACGGAACAGCACAAGAACTTGTCGTCTTTCAGGAATCTGGGTCCGGGGACATACGAAAAATCCCATCAGGGGCCTGGCAGACAGCTTGCCTACTGTTTGGAGCGGGCTGCTGTGTTCAAATCCTGGGTGCAGTTTTGTCAGCGTTCGTCCTGGCTTTGGCAGACCCGTGGCACCACAAGATTGCATTGGCCAATGGATATCTACAGACTGTTGGGGTAAGTGACTTTGGCACGTGTTTGTCTACCCGCTTTTTTTCACGTTTATAAAACAATGTGATATACTGATGTGCATGCTTGTAGTGGATTGCCACTGGTGAACGGAAGCGGAAATGCTGATGAAAGTGAAACCTTCCTTATGTCTTACGCACAGCTACATGAACAGTGCCATTTTTTTGTTTGTTAGCGTACATGGCACTATTGCAGATCCGCTCCTTTGAGAAGCCTCTCTCTGCTTGTTTATCTGTCTATTTCCCCTTGTCCTTCGCCACCCCCACCCACTGTCTTTCTGCCTGTCTGTTTGTCTATCGTTCTCTCTCTCTCTCTCTCTCTCTCTCTCTCTCTCTCTCTCTCTCTCTCTCTCTCCGTCTCTCTCTCTCTCTCTCTCTCCTCTCTCTCTCCCTCTCCCTGTCTGTCTGTCTGTTTGTCTCTCTCTCTCTCTCTCTCTCTCTCTCTCTCTCTCTCTCTCTCTCTCTCTCTCTGTACCTTTCTCTGATGCGCTGCCGTAACAGCTAACTATCGCTGTTATTGCAACTCCGCCATCGTCCATCACCATCATCATCATCTCCTATCACCAACACTGTAACACTAATCAACGTGGAATTCAATAACATCCTCTTGAACATCAACATTACTTGTAACACCAAACATACTATCATCAACCTTAGCAATACTTTTCTTTTATCATTTCTCTTACCTCTCTTTTTATCTCTATTTTATCCCAGTTTCATCATTTAATGCTGGCTTAGAAAAAAAGAAAAAGAAAAGAAGAAGAAGAAGAAGAAGAAGAAGAAGAAGAAGAAGAAGAAGAAGAAGAAGAAGAAGAAGAAGAAGAAGAAGAAGAAGAAAGAAGAAGAAGAAGAAGAAGAAGAAGAATAAGAAGAAGAAGAAGAAGAGAGAAGAAGAAGAAGAAGAAGAAGAAGAAGAAAAGTAGAAAAAGAAGAAAGGAAGAAAAGAAGAAGAAGAGGAAGAAGGAAAAGGAGACGGAGAAAAGGAAGATGGAGGGAGAGGGAGAAGGAGAAAGAGAAGAAGAAGAAGAAATAAAAGATGAAGAAAAAAGCTGGCTTTTCTTACTGATTATACAAGACATTCAGTTTTAATGAACTCTCTTGTCTCCCCGTTTATCTTGCTCTATGCACCGTTACACCCTGAATGTAAGCTCGTGAAAGGCATTTCTCCATTTTACGTCAAGCAGGTAGATAGGCCAACCACGCCAGGCATGTGCCACCTTTACCAACACCAGCTACTACTAGCTGCGTGTGTTATTTGGCACGTGGGCGTGTTACAACTTTCATCACGGGGGCATGTTGTCGATAAAATTAGTTTGTTACCTCCCCTCTTGGGCCTGAAATTTGTTTTTGTTTTTTTTGTTGTTGGTTAAACCAACAAAAAATCATTTTTATAATTAGCGTTGTTTTTTTCTCTCCCGCCACTGTCTGTCTGTCTGTGTTTATCTATGTTGTTGCCTCTATTTCTGTCTCTCTTTACCTTTCTTTGTTTCTGTCTCTGTCTCTGTTTGTCTGTCAGTGTGTCCGTCTCTGTCTCTGTCTGTCTGTCTGTCCGTGTGTCTGTCTGT
>JAXRKP010000017.1:794385-796885 GCA_037039925.1 Doris montereyensis | reverse complement strand
ATGCAATGAGTGGAACGAATAAGGATTACGGTATCGATTCTTATTATCATGACATCACGTTTGTAGAAGTGGAGCATTATACAGCTTCTGTACTTAATTAGGCACACGTATTAGGAACAAGGTCATGTCACAACGCGCAAACTTGGGAGTGCGTGACGTAACCGAGTTCTTAATACTCGAAAGTGCATAATTATAGTATTAAACTGAGAAATGTGGCACCCTAATACTCCCAAAGTGCATAATTATAGTATTAAACTGAGAAATGTGGCACCCTAACACTCGCAAAGTGCATAATTATAGTATTAAACTGAGAAATGTGGCACCCTAATACAAAGTGCATAATTATAGTATTAAACTGAGAAATGTGGCACCCTAACACTCAAATTAATTATAGTATTAAACTGAGAAATGTGGCACCCTAATACTCGCGAAAGTGCATAATTATAGTATTAAACTGAGAAATGTAGCATAACACTCGTGCATAATTATAGTATTAAACTGAGAAATGTGGCACCTAATACTTGTGCATAATTATAGTATTAAACTGAGAAATGTGGCACCTAATTAAAGTGCATAATTATAGTATTAAACTGAGAAATGTGGCACCCTAATACTTGCGAAAGTGCATAATTATAGTATTAAACTGAGAAATGTGGCACCCTAACACTTGCGAAAGTGCATAATTATAGTATTAAACTGAGAAATGTGGCACCCTAATTACTAGTATTAAACTGAAAGTGCATAATTATAGTATTAAACTGAGAAATGTGGCACCCTAATACTCGCGAAAGTGCATAATTATAGTATTAAACTGAGAAATGTGGCAATTATAGTAATTATAGTATTAAACTGAGAAATGAAATACTCGCGGTGCATAATTATAGTATTAAACTGAGAAATGTGGCACCTAATACTCGCGAAAGTGCATAATTATAGTATTAAACTGAGAAATGTGGCACCCTAATACTAAAGTATAATTATAGTATTAAACTGAGAAATGTGGCACCTAATACTCGCGAAAGTGCATAATTATAGTATTAAACTGGAGAAATGTGGCGAACACTTGTGCATAATTATAGTATTAAACTGAGAAATGTGGCACCTAACACTTGCGAAAGTGCATAATTATAGTATTAAACTGAGAAATGTGGCACCCTAATACTCGCGAAAGTGCATAATTATAGTATTAAACTGAGAAATGTGGCACCTAATACTCGTGCATAATTATAATTAAACTGAGAAATGTGGCACCCTTTTCATAATTATAGTATTAAACTGGAGAAATGTGGCACCTAACACTCGCGAAAAGTGCACTTGTAAAAACTGAGAAATGGCACCTAACACTCGCGAAAGTGCATAAATTGTAGTATTAAACTGAGAAATGTGGCACCCCTTTTCCTAAATTGCAAAAATGTAATACTACTTTAAATTGCAAATGTCCATCGCAAAATGCGAAATGTAAATCTTCAAAATGATACCTAAGTTTTAAAACATGACTGCATTTATGTGTTTTATGATAACTTCCATTATTACTGTAGTCGCACTTGAATGTTTTGTTGTTTTTTTGTCGATGTTGTTGTTGGGTTGTTGTTGCTATTATTTTTGCTGTATTTTTGTGGTTTTTGTTGTTGTTTGGCCATTGTTGATCTTCTCGCTGTTGTTGTTTTCGTTGCAGTTGCTGTTCCAGCTGTTCTTTTGCTTTTGTTGTTGTTTTTGTTGTTGTTTTTGTTTAAATTGATATTTTTGTTGTTTCAGCAGTTGTTGTTATTGCTGTTGTTACTGACGTTGTATTTATGTTGTTGCTGCTTTTTCTTTTCTTTTTTTTTATTCAGAGTGGCAAAGGCATAAATTTGAAAATAAATTGAATTCATTTCCTTATCCACATATGATTTCTTCCTTGTCCGCCTGGTTGTCCCCTAGGCTTTACATACATTTAAAAATAAATTTCTACACAATCTTATTTTAGATAATATTTATAATAATAATAATAATAATAATAATAATAATAATAATAATAATAATAATAATAATAATAATAATAATAATAATAATAACTTCTCACATAGACACACACGCACAGGTACACACACACACGCACACACATACACACACACAGACAAAAACTTTCTTATATGAGTTAATGCTGAATTACTACACTAAATAAGCAATATAATTTCTGGCACAGCCAATCAATGCTAAAACCGCCCCCTTCATACACAACGACAAAAAATAAAATACAGAAAAGAAAAAAAATCACTTTACGAGAAGAAAACAGGTAGAAATGATATAATAATATTATGTGAAGTAGTGGATCATTTTAAGGTTTGCTATATTATAGATCTAATGGACGAACTATATCCTAACGTAAACAGGCCTAGTGCGACATTTCCTAAACGAGTCACAGTTGTAGTCTTACATATTATCCGATTCGCAACCCGCTTAATCGACTGCTATTATGTAAATATAAATTCAATACGTTCTCAATTAAAAGCGTATTGAT
>JAXRKP010000017.1:776885-789385 GCA_037039925.1 Doris montereyensis | reverse complement strand
CGTCAATCTCTGATAGGACTAGGCGTCGGTATTGATCTACCCACTTGGACCGGGGGATGGCGGGGGGGGGGGGGGGAGTTAGGTTGTACTTGAACAAACAAAAAACTTCGAAATTAAATTTCAACCGTCAGCGTGAACCCATAACGTTTTGGTTGAGAGGCCGACGGCTTAGCTCTAGACTACAGTTTCCTGGTCTTGTCGGACAGACGAATGCAGAAAATTAAGAGACAGGGCATCATCTTAAGAACTTCTTCTCCTCTCCTCCTCCTCATCTTTCTTCTTCTCCTTCTATCTCCCCCTCCTCCTCTTCTCCTCCTCCTCCTTCACCTTCTCCTTTTCTTTCTCCCTTCTCCTCCTCCTTCCTCCTCCTCCTTCTTTTCCTTCTCCTTTTCCCTTTTCTTCTTCTTCTCCTCCTCCTCGTCTCCCTCCTCCTTCTCCTCTTTTTCCTTCTCCTTCTCCTCCTCCTCCTCTCATCCTCCTCCTCTCCCGTCTCCGTCTCCGTCTCTTTCTTTCTTCTTCTTCTTCTTCTTCTTCTTCTTCTTCTTCTTCTTCTTCTTCTTCTTCTTCTTCTTCTCTCTTCTTCTCTCTTTCTCTTCTTCTTCTTCTTCTTCTTTTCTTCTTCTTCTTCTTCCCTCTTCTCCATCATCTTCCTTTTCCTCCTCCTTCACCTTCTCCTTTTCTTCTTCTTCCTTCTTCTTTTTCTTTTTCTTTTTCTCCTCCTCCTCCTTCTTCCTTCTCCTTCTCCTTTCCTTCTTCTCCTCCTCTCGTCTCCTCCTCCTTCCTCTTCCTCTTCTCTTCCTTTCTTCTCTTCCTTCCTCCTCTCCTCACATCCTCTTCTCCTCCCCTTCTTCTTCTTCTCTCCGTCTCTTCGTCTCTTCTTCATCTTTCTCTTTCTTTTCCTTTTCTTCTTCTTCTTTTCTTTTTCTTTTCTTTTTCTTTTCTTTTCTTTTTCTTTTCTTTCTTCTTCTTCTTCTTCTTCTTCTTCTTCTTCTTCTTCTTCTTCTTCTTCTTCTTCTTCCTTCTTCCTTCTTTTCTTCTTTCTTCCTTTCCTTTCTTTCTTCCTTCCTTCTTCTTCTTCCTCTTCCTTCTTCTTCTTCTTCTTCTTCTTCTTCTTCTTCTTCTTCTTCTTCTTCTTCTTCTTCTTCTTCTTCTTCTTCTTTTCCTCTTCCTTCTTCCTTCTTCCTTCTTCTCTTCCTTTTCCTTCTTCCTTTTCCTCTTCCTCTTCCTCTTCTTCTTCATCTTCTTCTTCTTTTCTTCTCTTCTTTCTTCTTTCTTCTTTCTTCTTCTTCTTCTTCTTCTTCTTCTTCTTCTTCTTCTTCTTCTTCTTCTTCTTCTTCTCTTCTTCTTCCTTCTTAGACATGTCGACACATCACGATTTCTAGGTCTCAGATAGATTTTTAATTTATTTACATATTACCCTGTCCACGATATGAGGTATTCTCAGTGTGAAACAGCAATTTGGCAAAAAATGTAAAGTAACGAAAGAGGGGAAGTAACTACTTTCCCCCAATTCCCCAATCTTGGACCTAAACCAACACAAATTTTGGATTTTTCATTATCCAAATCTCCCGAAATACAAAACGAGTCCGCTCCTTTCCAACAAGAATTCAGATGAAGGAAGGAACAAAGACGAGACAAATTCAAGAATAGACAGAAACAAATCACGGCCACCATGGAATCGAATCGAACAGGCGATCTCTGCGTCGGCACCGCCTCGCCATGAAAAGAAAGCATGCTATTAATCAAGCTAACTACACCTTAATGTTTGAGGTATTGTGAAGTTTAGGGAGCGTAGTTAGCTGGTTAGTGGCCAGGATTTGTTTCTGTCTATTCCTTCTATTTGTCTTGTCTTTGTTCCTATGGGGCTTTCATGTTATCTTCTTGTGTCATTACCTTCACTTCCGACATGCCTCTTGCCTCACTGTTTGTCTTCATAGAACATTATAACTTCACATGTAGGGAAATGCTACAACTGTAGATCTACCTTTTTATTTGTAGGGCATAAATAGGGTATGGCATGTTGTCTGTTATAGAAAATTGTTGATTGTCACTCTGTCATTAGTGTCATCATCGACAAGTTACGTCCGAGTATTGATATTGTAGATTTTAGTGTTATAAAGAATTAATACAAATCCAACAGGGTTCCATTTTAGTTGTTCCATTAGAAAAGAACAACAGAAGATACTAATCATTTTATTATTTTCAGGGAAAAACGTATATCATCAATTCTTAGGCGTAATGGATGACGGTAGAGATTTATCTTTTATTTCCTCTAAAATAGCTACAAAGTCACACAAAATTATTCCACTTTGTAATATTTGCTAGTCGGTTCCAATTCAAACATTGAATTCCTCCAGCTGGGAAAATTAAAATGACTCCCAGATTTGCCTTACACTGTCATCAGTTCCGCCTGAGAAAAGCCATACTTTCAACGAAAATGGTCAGCACAGAAAAGAAACGCAAGTAATGTTTTATTTTCCTTTCCTTTACATGATAGTTTAGGGACCTTGCAACAAATGATTTTTATTGTGGTGAATACCCAGGGTTTCATAAATTACGTTTCTGTGACAATCTGGGATTCACCTTTTGGTTATGGTTATGTATCTCAAACTATAAATTCACACTACACTTTCTATAACGTTACACTACCTCCAAACATTATAACTTCACAATACCTCCAAAAATTATAACTTCGCAATCCATCCAAACATTATAACCTCCAAACATTATAAAACACTATAACACAATCCTCAAACATCCGACATATAACTTCACAATACCTCCAAACATTATAACTTCACAATACCTCTAAACATTATAACTTCACAATATAACTTCTAAAAATTATAACTTTATAACACAATACTTCCAAACACTATAGCTTCACAAAATGTCAAGAGACAATTCATGTAACCTCAAAATGAATTGTCCAAACACTCTCTTCACAAGAATATGTCCAAACAATATAACTTCATAAATGTCCACAAATTATAACTTCACAATACAATATGCATCAAACACTATAATAATAACTTTACAAGATGTCGAAACACTGTAACTTTACAAGATGTCCAAACACTGTAACTTTACAAGATGTCCAAAAACTACAACTTCACAAGATGTCCAAACACTACAAACTTCACAAGATGTCCAAACACTACACCTTTTACAAGATGTCCAAACACTACAACTTCACAAGATGTCCAAACACTACAACTTTACAAGATGTCCAAACACTACAACTTCACAAGATGTCCAAACACTACAACTTCACAAGATGTCCAAACACTACAACTTCACAAGATGTCAAACACTACAACTTCACAAGATCATCCAAACACTACAACTTCACAAGATGTCCAAACACAACTACAGATGTAAAAACAACTACAACTTCACAAGATCCAAACACTACAATAACTTCACAAGATGTCCAAAAACTACGACTTCACAAGTGTCCAAAAACTACAACTTTACAAGATGTCCAAACACTACAACTTCACAGATGTCCAAAAACTACGACTTCACAAGATGTCCAAACACTACAACTACAGATGTCAAACCTACAACTTCACAAGATGTCCAAACACTACAACTACAAGATGTCCAAACACTACAACTTCACAAGATGTCCAAAAACTACAACTTCACAAGATGTCCAAACACTACAACTTCACAAGATGTCCAAACACTACAACTTCACAAGATGTCCAAAAACTACAACCACAAGATGTCCAGCAACTACAACTACACAAGATGTCCAAACACTACAACTTCACACAGTGTCCAAAAACTACGACTACGCAAGGTGTCAAAACGCTATAACTTCAGAACATCTGTCTATATGTCTGTTTGTCTGTCTGTCTGTCGGTCTGTCTGTCTGTCTGTGTTATCTCTCTCTATACACCTGCCTGTCTGTCTGTCTGTCTGTCTATCTGTCTGTCTCTCCTCTCTCTCTCTCTCTCTCTCTCTCTCTCTCTCTCTCTCTCTCTCTCTCTCTCTCTCTCTCCTCTCTCTCTCTCTCTCTCTCCTCTCTCTCTCTCTCTCTCTCTCTCTCTCTCTCTCTATCTATCTATCTATCTATCTATCTCTCTCCATCTCCATTTCCATCTGTTATTTGGTTCGTAATAAGCAATGTTGCTACCTCCCACACTGTTATATAATAATGTTATTTCAATCGCGATTTATTAGTGTTATATACATACCCATTAAATTATTCTATCCATTCCATTCAGCAAGAAATGTGGCCGCCACCTGGCAGGCGATCAATTTATCGAACAGATTGGTCTTCTCGTGAATTATTTTCCCTTTCATCATCGCCAACCATCCAGTCCGCTTTTCGACCTGTGTGTCTGTCAGTCTCACCTTCTTTCTCTCCGGCTCTATCTAGGTCTTGATGTCCGTTTATCTGTCTGTTTGTCTGTCTGTTTCTGTTTCTATCACTGTGTCTCCTGCCTTTGTCTCTTTGTCTCTTTTTCTTGTCTGTCTGTATGTATGTCTATCTCTGTCTTTGTCTCTAACTGTAAGTCTGTCTGTCTGTCTGTCAGCCTGACTGTCTGTCTGTCTGTCTGTCTGTCTGTCTGTCTATCTGTCTGTCTGTCTGTCTGTCTGTCTCTCTCTCTCTCTCTCTGTCTGTCTGTCTGTCTGTCTGTCTGTCTGTCTGTCTCTCTCTCGCTCTCTCTCTCTCTCTCTCTCTCTCTCTCTCTCTCTCTCTCTCTCTCTCTCTCTCTCTCTCTCTCTCTCTCTCTCTCTCTCTCTCTCTCTCTCTCTCTCTCTCTCTCTCTCTCTCTCTCTCTCTCTCTCGGATTCTTTGTCATGAATGAAACAAGAGCATGAAATAATATTAAAGCCTAGCAGGAACGAAAGACAAAACAAATGCAAAGGAAATAGACAGTGGGCACCAATAGATTCTCTATCCCACGACCTCCGCACGATCGGCACCATCGCCTCGTCATGAAAGTAGACTCACTACACTCTTTGAATAATAGTTAACTTGGTTGGTTGTAAGTGCTGTTGTCTACAGGCATGCCCAGAGCCAATAGTGGGTTATGATTTATCTTAATAATAACAAGTGTGTATGTCTATCTCTGAAAAGAGGGTTGAGGGGGTTTCGTAGCCAAGAGGCAAGGTGTCGGTCTTTTAACCAAAAGGTAGTGGGTTCAAGCCCCGCCAACGGTGGACATTTTTCCAGCAAAACCTACCCCTCTGATTCAGGTAGGTGGATCGACACTTAGTCCCCATCGGAAAATGAGCGATAAAATGTAGGTCAGTGCAAATCACAACATTATGTGCACGTTAAAGACTCCATGGCTGTTTAGCAGGACAGTCCGGGCAAAAAAAAATTTTAAATCCTACCGAAACCCCTAGATAACCTTAATTGTGGATGTGGGTAAATCAAATGAAATCAAATCAAACTCTGGTGAAAGGGGGTGAGCTGTGGACAGTTTGCCAAGCCTAGTAGAATTGTAGATTTAGAACGCAGTCGGTAATAACCATTACATTATTGATGTTGAGTTTACATAATTTTGGAACGTGACACCAAATGTATCAACATGTACAAGCAGTGAAGAGAACATTATGTATGTTGTTATGTTGATGGATAATCGATATGACCAGTGGTCTAAGCTCTTTTCTGAGATTTTTAAATGTTCATCTAGAAATTAATGCTATTAATAGAAAGTGACTTTGATGCCACCGTCGGCTAAAATCTCGATTTAAAACAAGGCCAACATTTCAAGGGCAGCTGGAGATTCAGATTTCTGCTCATGTTTATGTTATTTGATTTGATTTGATTTGACTTTACCCACATCCCACAACTAAGGTGATGTCGGGGGTTTTGGTAGGATTTCATTTTTAGTTTTGCCCGGAGAGCTTTGCTTTGTAAACAGCCAGCGGGATCTTTGACGTGCACAGAGTGTTGTGATCTGCACACAGGACCTCCATTTTATCGTCCGTCTCCGGTGGGACTAGGTGTCCGATCCACCCTTCCTGGACCAGGTTGAGTGAGATTGTTACTCGAAAATAAAAACTCGCAGAAGATTGGTTCAACCGTCGTAGGGGTCTTGAACATCTCGACCTTTGGGTTGAGGAGGCCGACACCTTGCCTCTGGACTACCGAGTCCCCGTTTGTATCGTGAAGGTTAAGAGCGATTACAACTCTTCGATTATTAGGCCTAGCCTAAGGGATGCGGGAAGATATACGAATCGGCCCACTGTTCATAATACGGTGCTTGAGAATGAGGTGTGCAAAGTGAGGTGTGATATTATTATTTTTATTGTAAGTAACCTCCGTCCCACCTTATGTGGTGATTTCCTATAGTCAATTGAGAGGAAACAACGGCACGAAACACGTTACAGATGAGTAGAGGCGAAGAGCCTACCAGTCTGCAACCGCCCACGAAGCATGACGTAACGCTTTTCGTCTAATAAAGCGATAAATACGATAAAAGGTAAGAATGGGGTGGGGGTGGCTGAGTAGTGATTCGACATTAAGAGTTCAGATGAAAACGTCGATGGTTGGCTGAGTCAGAGATTTCGACTTTTGAACGTCTGTAGTAAAAACAAAATGGCTTCTTCACTAAGGTCACGTGATGTCTTGTGAAATATCATTCACCCCAATACATCTCCCTGTCATCCGGAAGAGGATTTACTGTTAACATTCCAACTGGGTGGGTTCTCATCTTTGTCCAACAATTTTAATCTCCAATTGAATTTGTACAGTTGGCAAACAAACAGGAAAAATATGTTCGCTGAGCGTAAAACTTGTAGCTTATTGGTAGTAGAAAGTAGAATAAATTAAACATATTGTAAAGACGCACTGCCCCATCCCCAAACCACCCCACCCCTCCCAAAAAGCAAAACAAAACGTACAATATACACAACTTAAACAAGATGTACAATACACACAACTTAAACAAGATGTACAATATACACAACTTAAACAAGATGTACAATACACACAACTTAAACAAAATGTACAATATACACAACTTAAACAAAATGTACAATATACACAACTTAAACAAAACAACTTAAACAAAATGTACAATACACACAACTTAAACAAAATGTACAATACAAAAAACTTAAACAAAACTACAATACAACAAAAACAAGATGTACAATACACAACTTAAACAAAATGTACAATACACACAACTTAAACAAAACGTACAATACACTTAAACAAAATGTACAATACACAAACTTAAGCAAGAAAATGTACAATTGACAATAAAAAACTTAAACAAAACGTACAATACACACAACTTAAACAAGATGTACAATACACACAACTTAAACAAATGTAAAATACACACAGCTTAAACAAGATGTACAATACACACAACTTAAACAAAATGTACAATACACACAACTTAAACAAGATGTACAATACACACAACCAAGCAAGATATACAATAAAAAACCAAATGTACAATACACATAACTTAAACAAAACGTACAATATACACAACTTAAACAAGATATACAATAAACACAAACTTTGTACAATACACACAACTTAAACAAGATGTACAATACACACAACTTAAACAAGATGTACAATACACACAACTTAAACAAAACACAATACACAACAAACAAGATATAAATTAACACAACTTAAACAAGATATGTACAATACACACAACTTAAACAAAATGTACAATACACACAACTTAAACAAAATGTACAATACACACAACTTAAACAAAATGTACAATAAACACAACTTTAAAAGATGTACAATACACACAACTTTAACAATATGTTAAACAAAATGTACAATACACACAACTTAAACAAGATGTACAATACACACAACTTAAACAAGATGTACAATACACACAACTTAAACAAGATGTACAATACACACAACTTACAAATGTATAATATACAAACTTAAACAAGATGTACAATACACACAACTTAAACAAGATATACAATACACACAATTTAAACAAGATGTACAATACACACAAACAAAATGTAAACAAGATGTACAATACACACAACTTAAACAAGATGTACAATACACACAACTTAAACAAGATGTACAATACACACAACTTAAACAAAATGTACAATACACACAATTAAACAACATGATACACAACAAGATGTACAATACACACAACTTAAACAAGATGTACAATACACACAACTTAAACAAGATGTACAATACACAAACTTAAACAAGATGTACAACAACTTAAACAAGATGTACACACACAACTTAAACAAAATGATACAATAAAACTTAAACAAAACGTACAATATACACAACTTAAACAAGATATACAATTAACACAACTTTGTACAATACACACAACTTAAACAAGATGTACAATATACACAACTTAAACAAAATGTAAAACACATTAAACAAAACGTACAATACACACAACTTAAACAAGATGTACAATACACACAACAAACAAGATGTACAATACACAAAACTTAAACAAGATGTACAATACACACACTTAAACAACATGATACACAAAACTTAAACAAGATGTACAATACACAACTTAAACAAGATGTACAATACACACAACTTAAACAAGATGTACAATACACACAACTTAAACAAGATGTACAATACACACAATTTAAACAAGATGTACAATACACACAACTTAAACAAATGTAAGATGTACAATACACACAACTTAAACAAGATGTACAATACACACAACTTAAACAAGATGTACAATATACACAACTTAAACAAGATGTACAATACACACAACTTAAACAAGATGTACAATACACACAACTTAAACAAGATGCCATACACACAACTTAAACAAGATGTACAATACACACAACTTAAACAAGATGTACAATACACACAACTTAAACAAGAAGATTAAAACACACAACTCTAAACAAGATGTACAATACACACAAAACAAGAAAAAGGAAAAATAAACCTAAACAAGATGTACAACTAAAGAAACAACTTTACCTCATAACGAAGAAAGAGAAGAAATACACACAACTTAAACAAGATGCAAAACAACAACCCCCAACAGATAGCACAAACATTAAAAAACCAACTCCTAAAACGATACGGCAAGATGAAAGATTTAAAGAACAGAAAAAGAAAGAAAAAGACCTACTAGAAACTGAAGAACTTTACCTCATAACGAAGAAGAAGAAGAAGAAGAAGACTCTGAAGAAAAGAAGAAGAAGATTAAGAAGAAGACCTCAAGAAGACGAAGAAGAAGACGAAGAAGAAGAAGAAGAAGAAGAAGAAGAAGAAGAAGAAGAAGAAGAAGAAGAAGAAGAAGAAGAAGAAGAAGAAGAAGAAGAAGAAGAAGAAGAAGAAGAAGAAGAAGAAGAAGAAGAAGAAGAAGAAGAAGAAGAAGAAGACGAAGAAGAAGAAGAAGAAGAAGAGAAGAAGAAGAAGAAGAAGAAGAAGAAGAAGAAGAAGAAGAAGAAGAAGAAGAAGAAGAAGAAGAAGAAGAAGAAGAAGAAGAAGAAGAAGAAGAAGAAGAAGAAGAAGAAGAAGAAGAAGAAGAAGAAGAAGAAGAAGAAGAAGAAGAAACAAAGCTTCATAACCTGGTATTGATATTGTGAAGTAAACTGTAGTAGGTAACACCTATAATAATGAGCCAGGCTGTTGACCGTACGTAAACCCGGAAGCCAAGATGTGCAATTGCTAGCTCAGTGTTGAAATGACCCATCTCTATTTTTTTCACAGATAGTCGGTTCAGTGTCATATTGTACTTACCACACATATATCTACATCTGTTTTGAGAAAAAGAAGGCTCTAAAGATCTTAACTAGGCAAATAATCTCGAAACTATGACAAAAGGCAAGTGAAATTTGTTACAAACTAAGAACGAATTTAAATATAACATGAGATGTATTGCCGACTGTAAAATCTTATAATGATTGTAACTAGAAAATCGTCAGATGTACAGTTAGCGCAATGTAATTCTGAACCAATGAGACATTTATATTACGTTGTGAAAGAAGTTATAAAGAAAATAATTTCCATTTTAATTATATGATATTGTAAATCTTGACAGTACCAGAGTCTGGAAGGTTGGTTGCAAGCAGTGAGGATTTTCGCATGACGATTCCGGGAGCGACGTCCTGCCGGGATGCGCCATGAAGGATGATGATGTGAATCTTGATAAAAGGTACTGGTAGCTCAGTCGCTCAGAGCGTTTGACTACTAAGCAGGGGACATGAGTTTGATTCCAAGTCCGGCAAGTTTTTTTTCTTTCTGGCTCTTCTGTTGACACAGCAACGAAACGGGTAGCTAGATCTATTCAAACTCAATAACGGGATTATGTAGTTTCCATTATCGAAAGTGAAACCTGTCTAAAACGGAAACACGTCTTAAACGGAAAGATATGGCGGCTCCTTCCGATTCCGTTATAGACAGGTTCAACTGTATATTATTATATCATATAATAAATGTATCTTCGATGGAAATAGATAATTGATTTGTCTGAACAATGAGTATATCACTCGATCTACAACCTATGGTGCCTTTTGTTTATGATAAGGCTGAACGGAGTCAAGGTCTAGCTGTCCCACGGTATCAATCAATATGATTTAGAAGGCAGAGGTGAAAAAACAGCAACCCAACCCAACAACAATACATTTATCGACCACTGCTTTCGATCAAGTTGTTGACATTAATTGTTTGTTTGTTTAATTGCAATTTACCCGGTCCACTATTGTGGTTGTCTTAGGGTGAATTAAGAGGAAACAGCAAGGAGAGATGAAAGAGTAAAAGGAAAGAAATAGATCTAGGCGCCTGTCAACCGCCCATGACATTAAATAAGTGTGCCTGCCTGGTAAAGTTTCAGTAAGACAATCCATTGGAAATGCAGTGTAATATTTAACTTTATTACCACGCCTGTAATATAGATCTAGTAATCGCCCCCCTCCCCATCCCTCCCCTATTACAGTCGCTATCGTACCGTTAACGGGGTAAAAATCGAACATCGTCAAAACTTGCCTCGATTTCACCAGGTGAACAGCTGTGGGCTTCGGGCAGATAGGTCGAGTGCGTTTGTGTGCGTTTGTTGTGAGTGTGTGTGTGTGTGTGAGAGAGAGTGAGTGTGTGTGTGTGGGTGTGTGTGTGTGTGTGTGAGAGAGAGCGTGTGCACACAAGTGTGATGTGATCTGGAATGCATGTATGACGTAAAGCCAATGTTATATGAACTCGAAATACAAAAAGCAAACACAGACACACATACACAGATACATAGACACTAACGCATATTATGCACTGTAATCCAACACATAATTTTCATCGGTATTGTCATCCCTGATGAACACACACAGCATTAGGTATGGCTACTACAGTGATCACCGTTTTAAACAACACCACTACTCATAAGAACACATCGGATATAAGAGTACCTTTTCACGTAACAAAATTGTTTGTTTGTATTTCACCGGATATACGAACACATCATTGGTTATAGCAACACCTAGCAGCTGGC
Organism: Doris montereyensis; assembly: GCA_037039925.1. NCBI lineage: Eukaryota > Metazoa > Mollusca > Gastropoda > Nudibranchia > Dorididae > Doris > Doris montereyensis. Next base: position 777,908 of record JAXRKP010000017.1, on the reverse strand, counting down.
TGCTGATAAAGTGGATTTTTAGCCCCAGGGGCGAGAGATTGAAGGGCAGAGCGTAACTTTGGATGCTTTGTGAAACTGAAGAATCAAGTCCATGCTTTTCTTTATGATTTGATTTGATTTGATTTGATTTGATTTGATTTGATTTGATTTAGAATCTACCCATATCAACAACTAAGGTGATCTCGAAAGGGTTTTGGTAGGTTTTTAAAAAAAAATATTTTGTCCGGACTGCCCTGTAAACAGCTACGGGATCTTTAACGTGCTCAGAGTGTTGTGATCTGCGCACGGGGCCTCCTTTATCGTCCGTCTCCCATGGAACTAGGTGTCGACTCACCTACCTGGTGCTCGAAACAAAATCGAAAAATGTTTCAACCGTTGGCGGGGCTCGAACCCACTACTTTTTGATTGAGAGGTTGACACCTTCCCTCTGGACTACCGAGTTCACTCTTTTGTTGGGTGTTTGTTATAATTATTGTTACCCTGACTAAATCAAATCGAACAATTAGTCATTAGAAAGGATTTGCATTTATGAAGTTTGTTCACGAGTGGAATCAATGCTTTGGGTTTTTTTTTTTAATTAAAACTTACCCCATCCATTATAATCCAGTGATCTCATGGTGATTTAAGAGGAAACAACAAGTTGAAAAACATGTTAAAGGATGAAAGGAAAGAAGTAGGATTTACCATCAGCCCCCGACAACTGCCTAAAGACGACTCAATGCAAGAATGGGAAGTTTTAATTTTTAGTGTTACAACAGATCTTGACGTGACGTCACCGCTTGGTTGGCGTCTGCCATAAGAACATTTCGAGAGTAAAAGTAAACACGCCCAATTCGATTTGATCTTACCCACACCCACGACGAAGGCGATCTCAGGGTTCTGTGTAGGACTTCTTTTAAAGTTGCTCGGACTGACTTGCAAATAGCCAAGGGATCTTTAATGTGCACAGTGTTGTGACCTTTTCCTTTACTACCGCCCGTCTCCGATGGGACCAGGAGTCGATCCACTTACCTGGACTAGGGG
>JAXRKP010000017.1:766885-771885 GCA_037039925.1 Doris montereyensis | reverse complement strand
CAGATGGATGTTTAGAATTACACTGCATGTGGCTGTTTGGAGACTTTGTTTTGTCACCATGACCATAGCTAATGTCTTAGTAGTAGGTTTCTGATTCTCGTTCCGATATTAACATATTCAACAAGAAGGGCGTTTATTATATTTCTCCTTGAAAATGTCCCATACTGCATCGCTTCCTCAAGCAACTTTTTAACGCATTATCAGATCAAGTCAAATTTTATATCATCAGTGGAAACGCCACATTTTATTTGATGCCCAATACCGATGTAAAAAAATGCATTCCTAGAACTATGGCAAAAACCACGCAAGTGACGATATTTCACAGCTCGTCAACGAAGATGCAACAAAGTGTAGAAACGGAACCAGAAAACACATTGAGCGTTGATCCCGACCTAAAATCCAATTCAACAGTGCCATCAACCTCATCATCATCATCATCATCATTATCATCGTCATCATCAGCCGTTCCACCTTGGTTGTGCGTATTGGCATACTAAGTAGAGCCTTCCGTCTTCCTCTATCCTGGGCTGTTACATTGTCTGACACCAATCCAGCTGTGTCCCATCCTTTTCAGGAACATATCCATATCTCTTGGATCATGGTCTAACTCTTTTTCATTTTCCTTGTGGGTTCCATTTAGGCTTTGTCTTGTTATGTTAGTTGCTGGTTTCCTGTTAATGTACCAAATCTATCTCCAGCTTCTTCTTTTGATTTCCAGCTCTATAATTGTAATAATATGCTGTTGTTTTGTTTTTCTCCAGATGTCTTCAATTCTTATTGTATCTGGCCAGTGGATCTTAAGAATATTTCTTGGACAGTTGTTCTCGGAATCATTGCAGATTTGATTGATAGTCTCTTCGTCTACGTTGCTTCCTAGGCATGTGAAGGAAGTCAGTTGCTCTATTGGTAACTTGTCTATTCAGATGTTCATGTGGCTGTTGGTATTAATCTTCATGATTTTCATCTTTCCAGGGCGGATTTTCAGACCTACGTAAAGTGGGTTTTTTACAAGTCTCTTAAGTCTTCTCTTTCATTTGCTGTTGTGTGGGGAACAACAGTGCAATGTCTTCAGCCAAGTCCACATCATCCAACTGTGACCATAGCGTCCATTAAATTCCATTTCTTCTGGATGTTGTAGTGGATTTTTAGTACTCAGTCTATGGCAATGGGAGATAGATATGGTGACAACATGTACTCTTGTATGTACATATATCAACCTAGTCTGGACTTTGAAGCTTCTTGTTAGCTGACCTTCATGCACTACTCTGTAATTTGTATCGTCACAAAAACTTTCATTATTACCACTACCACTACCACTTCCACTACTGCTACTACTACTACTACTACTACTACTACTACTACTACTACTACTACTACTACTACTACTACTAATACTACTACTACTACTACTACTACTACTACTACTACTACTACTATTATTATTACTACTTCTACTTTACCACTGCTAATAATATTACCACTGTAATTTGTATCGGCACAAAAACTTCTCATTACTACCACCTACCACTACCACTACTATTACAACTGCAATTGCTACTCCTACTACTACTACTACTACTACTACTACTACTACTACTACTACTACTACTACTGCTGCTACTTACTACTACTACTACTACGAACTACTACTACTATTATCTATTATCACCCCTGCTATTACTACTATTACAACTACTACGACTACTATTATTATTACTACTACTACTACTACTATTACTATTATTACAACTGCTACTACTACTACTACTACTACTACTACTTACTACTACTACTACTACTACTGTCACTACTACCGATATTACTACTACCACTACCACTACCACAAGTAGTAGTAGTATTATTAGTAGTATTAGAGTAATAATATTAGTAATGTGTATTGTGTGTGTAGTAGTAGTAGTAGTAATAGTAGTATCATTATTATTATTAATGTAATGACACAAGATAGTATCTCTCTGTCTCCTTTTTCACGAAAATGGACATATGCACACTTTTTAAATTATTGCTAAATGTTTCTTATTGCTGATCTTCCTGTGTTTCTGTATTCATTCCTTGGCTGTCATCTTTGTGCCATCAATTGTCTTTAATTTTTTGCTTTTTGGCCAACTCCTTTTCTTTTCCATTTTTTTTGTCTAAGTGAGTGCTTGGGAACATCAGTAACTCCTGTTCTTTTCTCTTATTTCGATGCTGGGATCTGGTACCATGGCATGCAATTTTTCATCTCCATTACTCATTATTCTCTGGGTGAATTTCCGGGCTAATTTTCGTTGATAGTGACCAAGTCTAATATCCATTTGCATTTGAGTCGAGTGAGACAATGCAAGTTAAATCATTCGTTCCTGAGGAACACAGTGACGAGCCTGGCACTGTTAAGATTTGAGCCGGAGATCTCACAATCTCTAGTCTAGTAGCTGAACCATTTGGCCACTAACGCTACGAGAATATAAAACCAAATGTATACAAATGATACAGAGATGTTTTTCTTTGATTTGATTTACCCACATCCACAACTAAGGTGATCTCGGGGGTTTTGGTAGGATATTAACATTTTTGCCTGGACTGTCCTGTAAACAGCCAATGGATTTTTAATGTGCACAGAATGTTGTAGTTTGCACACAGGACCTCCCTTTTTGTCCATCTCTGCCGGGACTAGGTGTCGATTCACTTACCTGGACCATGATGGGGGTGGGGGGGTAGCTTTTGCTCGAAACAAATCGAGAACATTCTTCAACCGTTGGCTGGGCTCGAACGAACTACCTTTTGGTTGAGAGGCCGACATCTTGCCTCTGGACTACTGAGTCCCCTTATATAGAGAGGCGATAAATAAGGTAACACAAACGGTGAAAAAAGTAGCTTCGAGGCAAAGATGTCTGGTAATTTGAAACAACCTACAAAGAACAGGCTCCCTCATGTGCTGTCAGCAGACCAGAAGGAAATGATGGTCGGATAGAGAAATTGTTTTCGTAAGTAAGAAGTGTTCACTGAGCGGAAAACATATAAGTCCCATGCTCAGTGTGGCTATATCCGGGGAAGACTTAACAGACATCTGGGGGTACAGCTAAAGTGTCAGTTTGCCATTGTTTTCTGTTTACTTTCGTCAAGTCTGAATGTATTAATTATTTGTTTCTGTGGAGGGCCAAAAGGAAGGCCGGGCCAAAAGGGAGGGCCATTTGTTTTTGTGGTGGGCCAAATGAGAGTTTAAAAATACATTCTTCATGTCGATACATCGGTATCAAGAAGCATGAGTCTTGTGCTAAAAACAAGGAACGGAAAGGTCGTATATCAAGAGACGATGACCAATGTTTCCGCCTATTGTATTCAACCAGTTTATTTTGATAATCGGCACTCTTACATAATTGACTTTTTTCAAAAAGTTAATCGAGAACAATTTTTTAACTGCGCTTCCAACTGTTTTGTTGTTGTTGGGGGGTTTTCTTCTTCTCCTTCTCTTTTCATCTCCTTCTCCTCCTTCTCCTCCTCTCCTTTTCTTCTTCTTCTTCTTCTTCTTCTTCTTCTTCTTCTTCTTCTTCTTCTTCTTCTTCTTCTTCTTCTTCTTCTTCTTCTTCTTCTTCTTCTTCTTCTTCTTCTTCGTCTTCTTCTTCTTCTTCTTCTTCTTCTTCTTCTTCTTCTTCTTCTTCTTCTTCTTCTTCTTCTTCTTCTTCTTCTTCTTCTTCTTCTTCTTCTTCTTCCTTCTTCTTCTTCTTCTTCTTCTTCTTCTTCTTTACGCTCTTCTTCTTCTTCTTCTTCTTCTTCTTCTTCTTCTTCTTCTTCTTCTTCTTCTTCTTCTTCTTCTTCTTCTTCTTCTTCTTCTTCTTCTTCTTCTTCTTCTTCTTCTGACTTCTTCTTCTTCTTCTTCTTCTTCTTCTTCTCTTCCTTCTTCCTCTTCTTCTTCTTCTTCCTCTTCTTCCTTTCTTCTTCTTCTTCTTCTTCTTCTTCTTCTTCTTCTTCTTCTTCTTCTTCTTCTTCTTCTTCTTCTTCTTCTTCTTCTTCTTCTTCTTCTTCTTCTTCTTCTTCTTATTATTATTATTATTATTATTATTATTCTTATTATTATTATTATTATTATTATTATTATTATTATGATATCCCCAGTTCTTGAGTTTTCTACAGTCAATGTCAGTCTATGGAATCCTAAGGTGTTTTGTAACAGAGGAAGAGGTCCATACGATGTGTTGCGGATTGTAGGTTCTGTTGGTAGTATCTCCCCTTCCTCCCTCCCTTTGTATCTGAAATAATTGGGCAATCAAAAACGATGTAGTAGACAGTCATATAAAGATATGAACAGTAAGTTGTGACAACCAGGGAAAGGTGGAGAGGGCGTGATGGGTTGGATCAGTTCTATTGAAGTTGGAGTTGAGTTTTATATGCCCGATTCTCAGTTGGAAAATTGTGATCTGACCTGTCAAAGTCAAAACATGGAATGTTTTGGACTAAGGTGAACAATGTACTTTTTCTCCAATGGATCACAGTGATCTGGGGCGTATCCCCAAAGAACACAGTCACAGGCAGGTAAGAGAAAAGTTGATAGTTTTGACGGAAATGATTTTCAAGGAAAAATCATCAAAACGTTTGAAACCAGAGAAACAATTATCCTAAGGAAAATAAAAATCTAACACAGAAATCATAACGATATAAATGTAATTAAAATCGCGTTTCAGAAAATATTTTGATGTGTTGGATTTTGACTTTTGAAATTCTGCAAACTGTTGACATGTCTATCCAGGTGATTTCGTGGCTGTTGATATTAACCTTCGTGATTTTCATCTTTCCAAGCCGCATTTATTAGCCGCGTGGAGAGAACTCTTGTGCCAAATCGAAAGCAGTCAATGCAAAAGTTATGCAACGTTACTGGAACAAATACATCATTGGTAAAGTATTCTTATCAAACTTGTTGATTTTTGTATGTGCCGAATAGCAAGGGTAGGGTTCCATTATTGACAACGTAGGCAGTAGACGTAAAGGGGCGATTTGATAATTTGATT
>JAXRKP010000017.1:754385-756885 GCA_037039925.1 Doris montereyensis | reverse complement strand
CAGTACTATTGCTGAGTTTTATGTCTATTGGCAGTCCATTTCACAGCCCTACTGTACTAGGGTAAAACGAGTGCAGGTGACAATCAATGTTTGAAGATGAAACTGTAATATGTTTGACAGTCTGCTCTGGTTGTTCTTGTATTAAGTTTAAGCTGATCTAATGGAATAAACAATTGGCCATTTATAGCCTTAAAGAAAATATTAATTTTATTTTGGCTCTATGTTCTTCAAAAGATATCCATTGTAATTGATTTATGTCGGTTTGGGTATTTCCTTTTGTGTATTATCATTATTAGTTACAAGGCCAGCTGCATTCTTTTCTACTTTCTCAATTTCTTGTATGTAGGTTTGTTGGTGTGGGTCCTAGGCACAGTTTGTTTTGCTTGGTTCTGATATACATGTACATCTACTGATATTATATCAAATGCACAGCTTTTTTCCTGAATTTTATATACCTCTAGTAATATTGTATATGATCACAGATTTTTACCTGAACCCTATATACCTCTAGTAATGTTGTATAACATGTACAACTTTTTACTTGAATCTTATATACCTCTAGAAATATTGCATAAGATGTGACAGCTGCTTTTTTACTTTTTTTACTTGAATCTTATACACCGCTAGAAATATTGTCTAATATGTACAGCTTTTTACTTGAATCTTATACACCTCTAGTAATATTGTATAAAGTGCGACAGCTTTTTACTTGAATCTTATACACCTCTAGTAATATTGTATAAGATACACCAATTTTTGCCTGAATCTTATACACCTCTAGTAATATTGTATGACTACACAATTTTGTACTCGAATCTTATATACCTTATAGCTTTTTATCTGTATTATAAAAAATACCATACTGCTCTTCATTTACCTACTTACCTGATTTTCTGCATCGTAATATACTTACTTCATGCCAGTACTATTCAATACCTACCTTCTTGCCAATATTAAGCTTACACAACAGCAAAAAAGAAAAAAAAAAATGAAAATATTCTGTATAATGTTTGTAACAGTTAACGTATAAAATAATTTATTCCCCTGCGTTTGACGCTATCTTTTTACCCATCTATTTGCATCTACTATTTGTTTCCTAATGTTTCCCACTGTCGCGAAACATTCGACCAATCACTGCTGACCTGATCACTCTACGACTGCAGCAAGTAGTCAACCTTTTTGTTTCTCACTACCGCCCACTTTTGGTAGTTTTGTGTATTTAAATTTCCTTAAAACCCACTAAACAAAATCTATTAGGTCTACTATAAACTGATGTTTAAAAACACAACAAACAAAATATATTAGGTTTACTATAAACTGATGTTTAAAAAAAACAACAAACAAAATATATTAGGTTTACTATAAACTGATGTTTAAAAAAACAACAAACAAAATATATTAGGTTTACTATAGACTGATGTTTAAAAAAAACAACAAACAAAATATATTAGGTTTACTATAGACTGATGTTTAAAAAACACAACAAACAAAATCTATTAGGTTCACTATAAACTAATGTTTAAAAAAACACAACAAACAAAATATATTAGGTTTACTATAGACTGATGTTTAAAAAAACACAACAAACAAAATATATTAGGTTTACTATAGACTGATGTTTAAAAAAACACAACAAACAAAATCTATTAGGTTTACTATAGACTAATGTTTAAAAAAACACAACAAACAAAATATATTAGGTTTACTATAAACTGATGTTTAAAAAAACACAACAAACAAAGTATATTAGGTTTATCAAAAAAACACAACAAACAAAATATATTAGACATGTAAAAACTCAACAAACAAAATTATATTAGGTTTCATTTTAAAAAAACTGTCACATGTACTCAGATCATTTTATTCTTTTGTTTCATTTTCTATTTTATAATCACATATAATCACAGTCTCACTGGTGAGGTATTCTAACCAATGTTCCCTGTAATTTGTTTTGTAGTCTGTATGGGTACATTTTTGGTGTTGTGCAAAAGTTTGACGAAAACATTCCAATTGTGTGCAAATAAATAGATTTCTTCTTTTTTTTTTTTTGGCTGTTGTTTTTTATTGTGTGCGCTGACATTTCTCAACTGTATACGCCTTTTCTCCTGATGCACATACATTTCTCAACTGTATACGCCTTTTCTCCCTGGTTTGCGCAGACATTTCTCAACTGTATACGCCTTTTCTCCCTGGTGTGCGCAGACATTTCTCAACTGTATACGCCTTTTCTCCCTGGTGTGCGCATACATTTCTCAACTGTATACGCCTTTTCTCCCTGGTGTGCACAGACATTTCTCAACTGTATACGCCTTTTCTCTCTGGTGTGCGCAGACATTTCTCAACTGTATACGCCTTTTCTCCCTGGTGTGCGGAGACATTTCTCAACTGTATACGCCTTTTCTCCCTGGTGTGCAGACATTTCTCAACTGTATACGCATTTTCTCCCTGCTGTGTGCAGACATTTCTCAACTGTATACGCCTTTTCTCCCTGCTGTGTGCA
>JAXRKP010000017.1:659385-749385 GCA_037039925.1 Doris montereyensis | reverse complement strand
GCATCCTCTAATTGCTGCCATCGAAGAGCACCCTGTCCGCCATGTGGGATAAAACCTTAGTAGTAGTAGAAACATACCATAAATTTAGGTACAAAACAACAACGGCAAATGCATGGAATAAAATGTGCTCTGCTTGCTATAAATGCTGACTTTAATGATTTGTATGTGAAAGAAAAAAAAGAGAAAAAACTTCAGTTAAGTTTTCATTAGAGTTGTAAGAGAACATTACATTTTCTTGTACGCATACACCTATTACATGTATTGTAATTCTTCCACGGTACGCTGTCTGGGGCGCAGAGTTATGGAATTAATTGTAGTTCTACATGCCAATGTTAATGAGTACTTCTTGCTACTTTTGTTACAGTTGTGGCGTCGGTGGTCGAGTGATTAGGCTATCGGACTTGGGGTCCTGAGGTGCTGGATTCGAAAGATGTCACAGCTTGGTCCGACGTTGTGTCCCTTGGGAAAGACACGTAATACGCATTTTCCTTCCTTAACCCAGGTATGAATGGGTACAAGCATCAGCTTGGTAGTAAAAACCTGCGTCAGATTAGCGTCCTGTCTAGGAGGTGATTATTATCACCTATTCCACTTCAAGTTACAGAAACCAGGATAATCTCCGGCTCTATGGGCTGTAATGGCCTTAGTGGAACTCTACGTACATGCCAATGATAATGACTACTTCTTGCATTGCACCCGGCAGGAGCGATGTAGTGAAATAATTGAAAACTTTACGTGTCGTATCATAAACAAATATCTACCTGCGATCCAGCGCAAAATAATTAGAGGCCTAGTGAGTAGGGGGGGAGAGAGGGAGGGAGGGGGAGGAGAGGAGAGGAGGGAGAGAGAGAGGAGAGGGAGAGAGAGGAGAAAGAGAGAGAGAGAGAGAGAGAGAGAAGAGAGAGAGAGAGAGAGAGAGAGAGAGAGAGAGAGACAGAGACAGAGACAGACAGACAGAGACAGAGAAGAGGGGGGCTCGGTTGTCCAGAGGCGAAGTGTCGGCCTCTCAACCAAAATGTGGATTCGAGCCACGCCAATGGTTGAAAATTTTCTTTTTTTTGTCGAGTAAAATCTTCACCCCTGGTCCAGGTAGGTGGATCGACTCCTAGTCCTATCGGAGACAGACGATAACATTAAAAGGAGGTTCCGTGTGCAGATCACAACACTCTGTGCACGTTAAAGATCCCTTGGCTGTTTACACTACAGAGCAGTCCGGGCAAAATTAAAATTCCTGCAAAAATAAACCTTGAGAGTGAGATCACTTTAGTTGTGGATGTGAGTAAATCAAATTAAAAAAAAAAAAAAAAAAAAGTTGGGACAGGTCTCGCACCTGAACCGCGCGGCTCCACTGCGCGTTTTCGTGACTAGTGTGTGTCGCTGTGGTACAACTCGGCGTTAACGGATTGTTGGCTCCTCGCCTCCTCCTCCTCCTAAGTGTCATGTCATCTGGCTTTGATCATCATGCTTCTCCATTTAGGAAGGCTGTTGTTTTGGGTATGTTTTGGGGTTTTTTCATTTCAGGTCATGCTGTCCACCAGATGCGTTGATCTCATTATTCTCATTGCAAAATTAAGTGAGGATTTTGTTTGTTTGTTTGTTTCATTGGAATTTAGCGTGTCAACTATTAAATCATGCGGTGATCTCAGGGTAAATTTAGGGGGGGGGGGGGGGGACCAGCAAGGTGACTTGAAAGAGTGTTTGTTTCATCAGAATTTACCCCTGCCCACCATAATATGCTGTGATCTCAGGGTGTATAAGTAAGAGGTTTATTTGTTTGTTTCATTGCAATTTAGCCCCTCCACCATATGCGGTAATCTCAGGATGAATAAGCAGAAACAGCAAGATGGAAGTTAAGTAAAAGAGTCAATGGAAAGAGAAACAGCAAGATGGAAGTTAAGTAAAAGAGTGAATGGAAAGAGACACAGCAAGATGAATGAAAGTTGTGAAAGAGTAAATAGAAAGAGAAACAGCAAGATGAATGAAAGTTGTGAAAGAGTAAATAGAAAGAGAAACAGCAAGATGAATGAAAGTTGTGAAAGAGTGAATGGAAAGAGTTAGGACCGCGCATTATACCATCAATAAGAAAGACATACATACATGCAGACAGACAGCAGACATTACATTCATCTAAAGTAAAGTCATAAAAATAAAAGGAACCCAGCCATGAGGCATTTTTGAGAGGACAAAAAATTTTATACTTTAAAAAATTGGGAGAAAATACATGCTTAAAGTTACCTTTCAGTGTAGAAAATAAAATAAATATAACAATAATACAAGTTTGAAAGAGTTGGAACAACTGTATCTATTTTTAGATGCCTTTATTGTGAGAATATTGCTAAACAACAATGTTCCACATACTCGCTGAATTATGCAGAATGCTAGATTATAAATTTATTTTATATTCTTTAAGGGAAGCGCGTATGTAGACAACAAAAGGAGGAGATTTAGGCTTCGAACTTTTGACTTTGTCCGTTAGAAAATAAGGCATGAGACTCGAAATTGCAGTGAAGCAATTTTACTTGTGTGCTATTCCAATAGAAACATAAAGTAAAAAGGAAACGACAAAACGATTTAAAACTATTAATTTGTCGTTTTTTATTTATTTTTAAAAAAAGACACTAGATCTATTTTTCTTTTTACCTCCCACCCATCTAAATATAGATTCAGTGTTTCCAAGTTTGTCCGACAATGTTTATGAATTAACATAAAAACTAAAATGAATTACAGTTATCACATTTTCATTAAAAAAGTTGTGGCAATGATGATGATGATGATGATGATGATGAGGAATATGAGGGTGAAGATGAAGAAAATCCCAGTTGTTTTAAGACATAATTATGTCAAGCATACTGATCACATCAAAGGGTCAGTCAATTAAGGTGTTATGATATCAAAGGGGAGACAGTCTATTAATAAAATCGATTGATTGAAAACCTACTCCGTTCACCATGATGATAATGATAGTAATAGATGGTAATCTCAGATAGGAAAGAGCAAGATGGGATGAGAGAGATAATTATGTCCAAGAATGGAAGCAAAGACAGCAGCGCCACCAACCAACTGTCCACTGTTGTCAGCTTTGAACAGGAGCAAGTATATTCATGGACTGATTGATTGGAAACTTACTCTGTTTACCGTCACACATGTGGCAATCTTAGCACAGTTAGCAGAGTGAATTAAGAGGAAAGAGCAAGATATGAGAAACCTGGGGGGGGGGAGATGAAAGGAAGGAAGGACGGAAAGAACTAGGACCTACCTCTACTGGCTTTTTTAATTAATTGAAATTGACCCCCGTCCACCAAATGCAGTGATCTCAGGGTGAATTAAGAGGAAACAACAAGATGGAGGGGAGTGGAATAAAAACAAAAACAAAACAAAACCTCATGCGAGTACTTTGGAATGTTATACATTATAAATATTATCATATTTTGTTAATCTCACAGATACATAACGTAGGTTACATTTTACAACCATCAATCAAATTAAACTGAACAAAACATACGTGTGTATACAATATATATGTGTCATGTGTATCATCGTGTGTACCATTGTTTTCTCTTTGTCAGTTGTAGTTGTAGAGTCAGCAAAAGGTTGCATGAAATAGATAGACTATTGTGATGAGAGAGAAAAGAAGACATTAATAGGAAAAGACAGCCAAAAGAGGAAACCATTGTGTTTCTATTACAATTATATTGTATTTTGGGTTTTTTTAATCATATTTTGCACTTGTTTTGAGTCATAAACAAATTCATAACATCAGTGTTAAAAGTTATGTCAAAAGTTATGTCAGTTTGTTTGAAGACTTAGAGAGCACATGGCATGTCACCCTATGCCTAATACGCCTGATCAGGACATAATAAACGTACCGGCAAGAAATGACCTAGTAAACCATTTGTGACACTGACACTGCTGACAGTCACAGAGGTCAAAGGTGAGTTGAGATTTACCTAGGCTAGGGAGACCATGATAACTGTCTACCTAGACACTTCACAAAACAAAACAAACCAAAACGTAAAGAGCAAGCACAAATCCTATCATTCACCTTATCACCGGTGACGACAGAGATCATCATAATAAATGGACATTATTCCTATAATCAACGTTAGAAGTTAGAATTTGACTTATAGTGCTGTTTGTTTCATTGAAATTTTACCCCACCACCACGTGCGGCATTTCAGATTGAATTAACAGGAAACACCCAAAGGACTGTTGGTTTCATCTAAATTTACCCTGCTCACCATGTGCGGTAATCTCATGGTGAACTAATATGGAACGAAGAGATGAAAGATAAGCAAAAAGTGAAAAGGAAAGAAGTAGGACCTACCAGTGGCAACCCAGCCAACCACCCACCCAAAAGAACAGGAAAATATGTGAACGAGTCAGTGAAAAAGTAGAAGTAGCGCCCGCCAACCGCCCACGTGCAAAAGACTGTATGGATTTCGATACAGGAGGCCTAAGCCATTTCCCATCACCATGGCATTCATATTGTGCTTCAGGGTACATGTAGCTTCCACCACATGCCTACACTGCTATTGAATTCATAATGCCTGTAGTAACTGTAATCACTCACACAAACATTATATATATCCTCCAGCAGTCTTGGTAGGTTGTATGAATTTCAACGATAAAGGTACAGTATGATACGTATATAAATATATACTCACGTACAATAATAACAGCAATCACAACAAATACAATGATGGTGATGATGATGATGATAATAATAATAATAATACCAATGATCATGATGCATGTAATAATACTAAAACAAATTTGATAAAGATGATATTGATTACAGTAATGATTATACAATAACACGAACAGTAACATAACTAAAAATAATAATAGTAACCGAAACAATACAATTCAATCCCATTAACACTTTGAAAAATTTCAGTCACGTAAGGAAATGTGACGACGTCCTGTCTCAAGACCTCATATCCACACAATTCATAGCTGCCAACCTTTTCAAATCGTAAAACATATTCTTGCTGTGTAAATAAAAGCCCGCAATATTCGAGAAAACGTTGATCATTTAACTTGAAATGATCCCTCTATGGTAAATAACGAAAAATCTGCCGATCACTGGCCTTTCTGGCGAAGTCGAACAGTTATTTTATAAATTCGGAATGGCGTGACCTTCACCCACTCTTTTGAATCCCTGCCATTAACTTCGGTTTTCTCTACACACAAAATGCAGTCAACCCTCACATGTACTTTTCAAGATAGATACAGACTTACGTACTCAAAAGTCAAAGAAACGTATTAAATACGTTTTTACATACTAGTTGGCAGCTATGCATATTATTGTACACATACAGCAAACAACATAGATCTATGTACAGAAACATACTGTCCACAACATAGATCTATGTAAAGAAAATCTATACAGTCAACAGCATTCCATAATTCCACAGACCAGACATTGAATTATTTCATACAAAAGAGCAGATAACATAGTTGAAAGAGAACAGACCATTAAAGGGAAGGTCAGCCTCTATGGATCAAGATAGATCTCTTCCATTTGTCTTTAGCCTTGGCCACATGTAGAGATCTAGATTCTAGACCTAAATCAAGATTTAAAATCTAACTCTGGTGTCTTAATCTAAATATACTTTAAAACATATGTCTAAAGAGTCCCATGGCCAATCTACCCCCCCCCCCCCTTTCCCGCGACAAAAGCTAAAAGATAACCCAAATCCTCCAAATGGACAAAATGGAAACAAAAACCCCCACCGCAATATATGATATTATACATGTAAAAAAAAATACATAGGTATTAACAAATCACAAAGAAGACCCCCAACAACTCAGAAATAAACCTAATAAGATACACTATAATTCTTTTTTGATTTTAACTGCAACAACGTTTTCTTCTAAATACATGTATGACAGTTCCAACACACACACATACACACACACACATGATGCATAACACAAGGTGTCCCCAAAAATATATTGACCTGTGGAACACATCCACCTCATAAATTATTGAATTTTTCATATTTTCAGATTAAAAAAACCCCGTATGATGGCAAAAGTAGGCCTATAGGTATGACCAGGTTTCATCTAAATCACAAAAGTTGTCAGTTTGAACATTGGGAACGATGAACTGACTCGTGAATTTATACATTTATTTATTGTTTATCCTGTTCTTCAGTCCATACAAAAAACACACTACTTGTTTTATGGTTATTTAAAAGGCGAGTGTAGGTTTTGGGACACCCTGTGTACATATGTGTGTATTTAAAATAAAGAGGAAGAATTTTTTTACTTTGTAAAGGAAAGACCAAACATGGCAGGCAACTTAAGACAACCAAAAAAAGAGAAAAAAGTGATGTGCATGATGTTTAAACAATTGAAAGTAAATAATGAATTCACCATAGAATGGCCAATCTCCTGAGATATTCCACATATATATATATATATATACGATAACTCTCAAGACAGAGCAAATTCAATGAACGATGCAGAGTAAAAACACACAAAAGGAATGTGAACAAATTTTGTTCTTCACTGATACTGATATTAAGAACAATGTCAATCAAACATTTATACTGTATAATTGCAATTATCTTTCATTAGAATTTTTCTTGTTGTAAGTTGGTAAGATGGGTGAGAAGTAAATCTGTGAGTTGATAAGGAAAAGAACTTGTAGCACTACCAAGGTGCAATTGACAAACACACCTGTCTGTATAGAGTTAAACGGGATACTTAAAAAAAAAAAGGAAATATAAATATCTGTATATTGGCGATATAAAAAAAGGAAGAAATCATGTCTATACAGTGGTGGAGTGGCCGCCCGAAGAATGCCGTGACACACAAAGAAAGGGTGTCTGTGTAGTGATAAAATGGGGGAAACATCAATATATAGACAAGAGAAATGGAGAAACGGGGAATTATACGTGTGTAAGGAATTAGTGTAGAGAATAAAAGGTACAGAGAAAAGAGAGGAAGAATCAGAAAAGAGAGAGAAAAAGGGTGAGACAGAGGGAAAAATAAAGATAGAGACAGACAGACAGACAGAAAGAGATAGAGGCTCGGAGGCAATTTCACAGAAGGTGGAAAAAGAATCAGTTTATATTCTGATAAGATTTTTTTTAAAGAATTATGATGGGGAGATGAAAAAAGGAATGTTTGTGCTGTACACATAAGTATGTGCCAAAAACAGCTGATAGACAACGATAATAGAGATACAAGTACACAGTCCTAATGCAAAGTTAAATGTACATCTATATTTGAACAAAATAGGTTTGCTACCTATCAGAGACAGGCAACTCCTCATTCCTTTTTCAATTTCAATTTGACGATGAATGGGTAGTAAAAGATTTTTTTTTTTGGTTTAAATTGGGACGGCAGAAGAAATTCAGAATTGTTATAAGAATATAATATATAATAATGGGTCTTGAGACCACTGGAGAAAGGGAAACAACCCGAGAAGGAGAAAGGGAAACAACCCCGAAGAAGAAAAAAAGGTTTCCCCAAATCCAATACCGTGGCATAAACATGCAAAAGAAGGATGACACTCAGGACCTAGCCACCCTATGACAAGAAACAAAATTCTATGAAACCAAACACGAACCACATGACAACGATTCAAACACAAACTTCACAAACTCTGCCATATCGCGACATGAGAACAATCAGGTTCTATTTAGTGGAATTTTGGCACTATTCAACTTTGAAAGTTGAACCACTTGTGTACACATTTCATATAAATTTGTATATTTCTCTACAAACAGTTAATCTTTCAAAGTCGAATAATGCAAGATGACACTCCGTGGACATAGAACCTAACATCGTTCTCAGGTCGTAAATCGCAAGCCACATCGACTGGATACACACAAACAATGATATCACATAGCAGTTACTGGCTCAGTACTTTCTCCGTCTCCGTTACAATACATCTCATTCAATTACAAATCTTTAGTAGGAATCTCGGGCAGTCACATTTATCATTTCACTGGACCTGTGGAGGAGACAAAATGGAAGTAATGTTAATAATACTTAATATAAATACGATTGCGCTGGTAATGTTATAATAACAGTGATGAAGGTGATGATGATAGAAGTGGTAATAAATGTCATGGTAGTAGTAGTAGTAGTAGTAGTAGTAGTAGTAGTAGTAGTAGTAGTAGTAGTAGTAGTAGTAGTAATAGTAGTAGTAGCAGTAATAGTAGTAGTAGTAGTAATAGTAGTAGTAGTAGTAGTAGTAGTAGTAGTAGTAGTAGTAGTAGTAATATAGTAGTAGTAGTAGTAGTAGTAGTAGTAGTAGTAGTAGTAGTAGTAGTAGTAGTAGTAGTAGTAGTAGTAGTAGTAGTTAGTAGTAGTAGTAGTAGTAGTAGTAATAGTAGTAGAAATGAAAATAATAACAATAATAACAAAAACTAATAATTTCATAAAAACAATAATAATAATAATAATAATAATACTCAAACATCATTATACTGCCCCCGTTACACCGCCATTCTCACTTGTCACCAGCTTTTCAACCTTGGTACGAATCTGACACTGTACAAAAACAATGAAATGGCTCATTACACATCCGCCAATGATTTGGCATCAACGTTCCTTACCAACTATTGTAAAATACAACTCATTCTACCGTCACCATGCATCCCCACACCCCTTCTCCAAAGTGATGCAAAGTAGAATCTAGTTTGGTTTGGCCACAGATACACACAGACTGGCATGTGTGTCTTGGTAATTCCTACACTTACAGAAGTGACAATGATACTAACTAGTGACACAAGACTTCTTCTTAATCAGAATGAGAGTACTGAAGGTTTGGAGACAACTTTGTTGTCCACTGTTTGGGCCCAGGTCAGCCGAATAAAGAGCAACATGGTAGGCCTAGGCCCTGATGGCGTCATCTATCCTGCTAGTGGCTTAGGGGTGTGGGGGATAAACATGGCTATGATTGGATCCAATTGAGTGGCAAGAACTTTGTTTCACAGCAGTATCATAAACTAGGCTAATCCATTTCGAGTTAGGGGTTTCTGTCAGTCTTTTGGGGGGCTTGTTTGTTGGGGTTATGTTTTTGTTGGGTTTTTTTGTGGACTGTAATAGAAATCATACTAAAATAGTCTTTTCACACGCGAAGGCCAACGTTGTCTTGTCAGTGAACTTTTTCTTTTTCTACTTGATTAGTCAAATATTGATTATCTCCCTCATTGCAATACTGAAAAACGGTGTTTTCATTATAACACCATTTCCTTTATAACACCAAGTTACCATTGGCACAACAGTTGGTGGTATAACGAGGTTTGAGTGTAATAATATTTATTATCATTATTATTATAATGATGATGACAGTGATAATAATAATAATAATAATAATAATAATAATAATATGTTGTAATGGGTAGTAATAATAATACTAAGTGAATAAAAAAATATTTTTAATAAAGATAATAGCAATAACAATAATAATAATATAATGATGATGAAGTTGACGATGGAAATAATATCGATACTAATAATAATAATAATATTAATGATAATGAAGATGAGGACAAAAGTAATGACAATACTGCTAGTAGAGCAGAGCAGTGGTGACCAGCACATAACACGGGAGCTTCATACAGCATGCCTCTTCTTCCCTTTTGAGATGTCAGAGAAAAGCTGAAATCAGCAGCAACCCGCACACTGGGAAAATCTTGTAGTCAACGATATTACAATTACACTATGTGATAACAGTCTGTCTAAATCTTGTAGTCAACGATATTACAATTACCATTACACTATGGATAACAGTCTGTCTAAATCTTGTAGTCAACGATATTACAATTACACTACGTGTAACAGTCTGTCTAAATCTTGTAGTCAACGATATTACAATTACACTACGTGATAACAGTCTGTCTAAATCTTGTAGTCAACGATATTACAATTACACTATCTGTAAATCTTGTAGTCAACGATATTACAATTACACTATGATAACAGTCTGTCTAAATCTTGTAATCAACATATGGAAATGTTGGGAATCTAAATCTTGTCTAAATCTTGTAGTCAATCCAATATTTCTTACAATTACACTATGTGATATTACAACATAATGAAATATCAAGTGCAATAACTTCACTAATATGATTTACAGTCTGTCTCAAATCTTGTACACAAACAACACCCTGATATGTATTACAAAATCTTGACAATTAAGAAATTTTTTTTTTTCAACAACCCCAATAAGGGAAAAATTACACTATGTGATAACAGTCTGTCTAAATTAAAAAACAATTTAACAACAGTGTTAAATAGGTTGTTTTTTAACACTATGTTTTTAATAACAATGGATAAGGAATGTTCTTAATACAAAGACAGCTGGCTCAAAAACATTGTGAAAGGATTCTGCTACCCCATAATAAAAAATACATTTCAGTACTAGTCGTAATAATGGGATTTTCTGAATAAAAAATAATAAACAATGAGTCAAATTATGAAATCCTTTCCATTAGTTCTCCATTAGTTAATGTTAACCTTCGTTTAATAGAAGCATTCAAATTAATTATCAAAAACACAACAGTGGTGCAAACAGAGAGAGAGAGAGAGACAGAGACAGAGAGAGAGAGAGAGAGAGAGAGAGAGAGAGAGAGAGAGAGAGAGAGAGAGAGAGAGAGAGAGAGAGAGAGAGAGAGAGGAGAAAGGAGGGAGAGAGAGAAAAAATAAACTGAAAAGCCCTGTAACACTATAGTATAATATAGCAGCAACTGATTTACCTGCATCAACTATCTCTGACTATAGCCATGCATCCTTTAGACTAAAATACATAAGGTGCAGGGCAGAAGACAAAAACAAGAACAAAAATTTTAATACAAAAATAAACAAATAAATTAAATCATGAAGATTGTTTCTGTATGGATTAATACTAGATTTACTAGTGTAATAAATTGATTTCTTTTTGTGGGGTGGGTTTTGTGCCTACAAGGACAATATCCTCTCTTCCAATATTTCGTTAATAAAAGGTTTAAAACAATGCTGGGACATAGATCTACTGAGGGAGTGGATGGTGGAAGCGATGGCAGTACATGTCAATGTTAGTAAAACACAAAGTTACATAATGAAATATCATGCACGAATAACTTAAAAGATGTTTGGAAATGGTTCAGACAGAGAAGGAGTTTTGTTTCTCACTCTTTCACCCCCACCCCCCCCCCACCCCCCTCGGTTGTAAATCCAATATCCCATAATGTGAAGGGCCATCACCCATTGCTAGATACCTTTCACTAAAATTTATTTATTTTTATTGATCAGTTGTAATTAACAGCATTTTTTTTTTTTTCAAACATAACCCAACCAAAAAACCCCCCAACTAAGTTGTAAAAAGTTGAAAAATCTCTGCCAATTATTCCCAACATTTATTTCCTTAGGTTGTTTTTTAACACTATGTTTTGATGACACCAGCATGTCCAAATTGTCCACAGGTAAATAAAGATTCTGGTTCTCATTAAACCTATAATCTAATAATAAATTTGTAGTCAGAAACGTTCCATTAGTCTCCATTAGTTAATGTTAACATATTCAAATTAATATCAAAAACACAACAGTGGTGCAAACTTAATGTAACACGGTTGTTATCAACCACAGTTTAATCATCTGCATCTGAAAAAGAATTTGAAAATAAAAAATAAAAGTTGCTGGGACAAACTTATGAACTTCACAAGAGTTCACAAGAGTTCAGAAAAGAAATCAAGATCCAACTATTACAACGAATAGATGGTATCCACAGGCAGGAAACACAGCACAAAGATAAAGTGAAGAAATGCCAGAAGGTGGATAGTAAATTGGGGAGGAAAAGAGACAGAGAGACAAATAGACAGACAGAGACAGAGAGGCAGGCAAATAAAAGGCTAAAAGGACAAAAATTTTATATTTGTTATTAATGGATGACGGTGTTATGTAAGATGTATTATGATAATACGGTTAGTCAATGACATTATATGAAACGCAGAGTGAAAACAGTTCTCATCAAAAACAAACAGAACATGATGTAAAGAATAATTTTCATTCTTTTCTTAAATGGTCTATCCATACATGGGGAATTTGATATCTACGATTAATGTATAGCTGATATGCAAAAAAAAAACTTTTTTTCAAAGTTATCTGAGGAAAAGCACTAGCTGGACAAAGGGCTTGGAGCCAACTCAGACCACGGCTGTCTGCTATCTGCTGTGTGTTGCTTGCTAAGGACAACCAAATGAACCACAGCAGTTGTCCCGCAGCAAAACAATGGAGCAAAACAGTAGAAACAGCGAGCTAGCTGCAGTCTATGTTGGCCCCTATAAAATTACATCTGGCATCAAACTGCAACAAGACTGAAAGTAGATAAATATATGGTGTCATATATGGCATTGAAATGGATAGGGAAAACTTTTGGGTATCTCAAGATTTCACTGCACACAAGCTGCCTCGGGTGGGTTGGGAGTGGGAAAAATGTTAATTACACCTCACTCTCTCTACTTTTTTCTCTTCACATTGTCTGTCTGTCGGCCTCTCACTCTGTCTGTCTCTCTCTCCTTTTCACACTGTTTGTCTGTCTCACACACACCAACCAATTCTTGTTTTGAAAAGTTCATCATATAATATTAAATACCTTAAAAGGAACAAAACAAAACAAAAATTTAAAAATTAAAAGTGGAAACTTTTAATTGAACAAAACAACAAAAGCAAAATTATTACAACCAAGATAAAGTGTAAAAATGATTTAATTTGATTTACCCACATCCACAACTAAGATGATCTCTGGGGTTTTGGGTAGGATTTTTAAATTTTGTCCAGACTGCCTTGTAAACAGCCAAGAAATCTTTAACATGCACATTGTAGTGATCTGCACATGGGACCTCCTTTTTTGTCCGTCTCCGATAGGACTAGGTGTCAATCCACCTACCTGGACCAGAAGGGTAGATTTTACTCCTCTAAAAAAATTAAGAAAATTGTTCAACCAACGGCGGGGCTCAAACCCACGACCCTTGGTTGAGAGGCTAACACCTTGCCTCTGGACTATTGAGTCCCCTGTAAAAATGAAACAATTCATGAAGAAATGAATTTAATGAGAGTATTGCTCTATGAACTGGATAAGATAGTTGTGCGCCATTCCATTGCTTTCTACCAGCCAATACTTCCTTCCTGCCAGTGCTGCTAGCTTCCACCCAGTTGTTTGACTTTGCAAACGTAGCTACCGGTAATATTACTTAGGGGTGTGATTGAAAAAAATAGAATCTTACACCCAAAATAAAATACCAAGCCAAATCCTTCACATTCAAAAACAAATAACGATCCCTGCCCACAAAAAAAAACAAATCTCTACTAAAAATTCTTCCATCTCCCAAAAATATTTCCCCTCAGCATCCCTTTCTAAACAAAAAACTAAAACCTACACACATCACCTTTTAAATTCTTTCTTTTCTAAAAAAAATAATTTAATTTTTTTTTCAAAAATTCTTCCAATTTCAAAAATATCTTGATTTTCCAAATTATTTGTAACTCTAAAAAATTCTCACAAGAAACTTTCCATTATTAAGAAAAAATCTTTTTTCCCTAAACATTTCCAATTCCAAAGAAAAACACCAAAAAGTTTCTACAATTCAGAAGTTCATAAACAGCATCATGAACTATCTGACTATCTTCCTTGTGGTTATTTAGTTTCAGCATCAGTTTTTTTTCACAGAAACTCTGCTGAGACAGGTTGCATTATAAGACAAAAAAATTGATTGCTTTCTTTAACTTGTAAAATAGGTTGCAAGACAAGACGGATTGGGTGGTCAAGGGGGGGGGGGAGGGGCAGAAACAATAACAATAAATGTGAATAGGACTAAATCCTGTTTGCTGAGCTTTAATCAATACTATCTAAGAAGCCAGCCTCTGGTGGGGTAGGTTCTAGATCTAGATCTTTATCTAGAACTCGCCTGTCTGTCTATTCTTTTTGTGTGTTATTTTGTGTCTACATTTGAAACTAAAGTGAAAACTTATGTACTTAGTCTTTGTTGATGTGTATTTGATCTTGTAAGCTCCTTGCCGAGAGTTCTAGATTCTATATCTATATCTTGAAATCAAAGAAAACCAATTTAATGCTATTAATGGACAAAATACATTTGATGTAGCCTAGCATTTCAATTTGATACTGAACTAGAGATCCAGATTTCTGAGCAAGCTAGAGAGAATACAACTCTTCTATCAAGACTATCCAGTGGAAATTACCACAATGTACGAATAGTAAAAGCTCTTGTTCGATTACCGAATGGCACTTTAGATATATTTTACTGGAAACAGTTTCCTTCTTCCTCTTTAAGGTGATCAAAAATCATATTTTCATCTTTTATTCTTGCAAAATGTCTATTTTAGCGAAACAATAATCTGCTCACGCAAAATCGCAGGATTATTTATGTCTATAAAGTTTCACTTTTTTAGATGGCATAGATTCTGTGTATAGCATATTGGGAGTTCTCGACAAAGCTGAACTAATAATAGAACAGTTTATTATTATATACAGGAACTCCCACCCAAGGCACCACAAAAGCAGCATCTACGATTGATATGAATTGATAAACTGGGAGGCAAAGGGCTGCAGTACATCAACATTTCAGGTCTCTCAAGACCTTGGCAAACAGGCCGCCATGAGACGATAGAAATCGAAAAACAGTTGTGATACAATTAAAAAGAACAGTTTGCTAACGCCTTTTCATTGTAACGAAAATAACAACGGATCATTGCCACGGTTTCAAAGACACCACTGTACATCAAAAAGAAGGAAATGATTTATTGAAGAAGAGATGACAATGCTTCAATTAATTCTGAGGTTTGAAATAGATGATAATATCTCTTCTATAATTAGTGATGAGATCGTCAAAAAGGATTGTATGTCATCAACAATAAATGACAATATTTTCAAACAATGTTTTTGATACTTCAATCATTTTGTTGGATTTTCTTTTTTCCAATTTTTAAAAACAGATGATTAATGCACATTGCCAAAAATTACTTACAAGTACAATATATCATTATTAGGTTATGAAAGAGATTTTAAGGCTTTGACAATAAATAGATGCTTTTAATAAAGGCAGCTGTTGTGAAAAGACTATAATATCTTGTTAGGATTCTGCAACATTAGCAAAACACTGTTTACATACTGAATTAAATTTTATTTTTTTTAGCTCTGCAGACAAAAGCTTAGCGGAATAGCAGCATTTTTCCCCTTTAATGTCTCGTTTAGACCAATATAATGGGTTAATAACGACTTCAAAATAGGTTGAGTAGCTTTCATGTTCCCAAACAATGAAACAAGACATTAGAAAGTATGCACTGAATTCATCTTTTGAGTTAACTTGAAATTAGTTCTCTGAACAAAGCAGCACGAAGATGATAAGAGGAGTTGAATACAATATGACCAGAGAGAGAGAGAGAGAGAGAGAGAGAGAGAGAGAGAGAGAGAGAGAGAGAGAGAGAGAGAGAGAGAGAGAGAGAGAGAGAGAGAGAGAGAGAGAGAGAGAGAGAGAGGAGGAGAGAGAGAGAGAGAGAGAGAGAGAGAGAGAGAGAGAGAGAGAGAGAGAGAGAGAGAGAGAGAGAGAGAGAGAGAGAGAGAGAGAGAGAGAGAGAGAGAGACCCATGAAGAAGAAGAAGAGTTACAATTAGGAATATAGAGACCTAAGAGGCATAAGACAAGAGAGCGGTATTTCAGCTTGCCCACCACCCTGTTCTGCCCGTCATCAGCAACAAAAAAAGAGAGAGAGAGAACAACGAGGGAATGATACATGGGTAAACTTCAGCCATCAGGCGCGTAAAAGTGCTGCCCTGCCTTTTTACAATCTGTCCGAATGGCGGCTTCCCTTGAGATCCACTTGTTCACCCATTTAGAATGCTAAGACATAAGGTAGGCTTGCAAGGCCCTTGAAAACTACCATAATCGTAAAGTGATGGAATGCACTCAACAGCATAAGGATGCACTAAGTCAGTTTCATTTACACAAAATAAAGCCTCAAAGAGAAAAATATGACCATTAATTATAAAAAAGAGACAGAGTATTTATACTCAACAAAGTTGAGCGTGGGATAATCAAAGGTAGAAACCTGATATTTCTAGGCTTGTGGCTTAATGTGTCATATTGCCATTGCTTTCTATACTGATCTTGCTTTGACAAAGCCTGAAAAGACAAAGTTATCCATTTCATTGTTGTGTCAGCCTGACAATGTTCACCTGGACTGGGAATCAAACTCAGGTCTCCTGGGTAGGAGTCACACACTTTATTGACTGAGCCATCGGCTCCTCAAATTGTGAATAAAAGAAACTTTAAATTTTCTTATTGTTCTCTCTTCTCTTTTCTGTAGACTGGTCCATCCAGGGGAAAAAACCTGCCGCTTCTTGTTCCACTAAAGCCTCTCTTTTCCTATTTATAACCATTCTTCTAGATCAGCTATCAGCCTACTGTAGCATTTTCCCTCCTTTTTATTTAGTAAGAAGGAGAAGAGAAAAAAAAAGGAGTTAGCTCAAAGTTATCTGCAGCAAAAAGTGAATAATTTTGTGTTAGGGAAAAAAAGATGAGGAAAGGCCAAAATCCAACGGTGTTACTACGCATTATATAGGATAAAAAGGAATAGGGTGATCACATATATTTCAGCCACGGAGGGGGCAGCGGGGGAGGGGGTGGTTAGAATTGAGAGACCAATCAAATACAGCAAGTTAGATGATGTCAAGTTAAGTCAAACCTTGAGGAAACCCCTTTAGCGGGACAGTTGATTCTGGAGAGTCAGATTTCACGTTGCTAAAACAACACAAGAGAGAAACGAAAAGAAAGTAGACAAAAGATAGAAAATGGAAATAAATGTGGGTTGGTGTGTACAGAAGATAGGGTTACGGAGGGAGGGTAAGGGAAATTTCAAGTGTGTGGCACATGAAAATATATAAACATTCCAATTTAAATAGAATCATACCACTGATAGAGTAAGATCTGAATATGGGGGAAAAAACAAAATCAGCAGAAAAAAACAAATCAAAAATGAGATTTATTAAACATAGAGCAACTTTGGCAATCAAGAGTATTTATAGTATATCATTTTCTTTTTTGGCTTCATTTTCTTTTTTCATTGTTTTTAGTCTCATATAGGTATCTCAGATGTACCATGGTATTATCATATGCTTCTTTGAATAGGCAAGTCTCTATTAACGGTTGAAAGAAATAATCTTCTTTTTTTTAAACCACCAGTAAATAAAAAACAAACAAAATTTGTTTAATCCAGAAGACGGAAAATACCAAACAGCAAACAAAAACACATACACAAACCATAAACAATGCCTTACAAAAGGAACCTCTCAATGTTCCTGAAGTCTTCTTGAGCTCACGAAATCATAAATAATCATAACAGTATAAGATAACGTTTATTTTTCTCTGACAATTATTTGGCAGTTCGTGAAAATTAATAGTGATTACACACAGCAGTCTCAAAACGTGTTCATTGGAAATTCACTTGTGCAAATGCTGTGTGTGCATCAAGAATATTTTTCCACTAAATTGTATGGCTTTTTCATTTTTATAAGATAAAAAGAAAAATTTCAACAATCAAACAGCCTTAAGAAAAAATTGAATTTAAATGCATATATATAAAAAAAAAAAACACACAGCAAAAAACAAAAATGAATCTAAATTTTTAAAGATATATCTATATACATATATACACATCTATTGTTAGGATATGCGTATATTATACACATCTATTGTTAAGATATGTGTACATATTATATAAATTATAAATCTATGTATTTTAAAAGCATTCATAATCTTTATAGGCCTATAACTTCTTCATATCTGACTCATATTTACATAATGTGTGATAAATGTATACAGAAACAATCTATGTGGAACAATTTTTCTTGATAAAAACAATGTAATCTCATTTTCTTTGTGACATTAAAAAATGATAGCAACATAAAAATCTGTTCTTCAAGGAGAAACCTGTTCACATGCACCACACACACACACACATATCGTTAAATGTGTGAATGCACACTTGACAATTTTAAAAAATCATAACCTTTTGTAGCAGATAAGCTTTTTAATTTGCCGCATTCATGACCGTGAAGAAGCTAAAAGACGAAATCAAAAGCCAAAGACAAAAGGGCGATTTTAAACTGGGCAAGAGCCTTTTTGCATCTTTCCTGAATCAAATAAGACAGTTCTTAAAAAGTCACATGACAGTAGGCATGGATAGCGAGTGGGAGGTTGATATCATGGGTCACTGAATCAATGAAGAACAGTGAGGGAGGAAAAAAGGCAAGCAGGCCAGACAATCAAGGCCTGAGTGCGACCTTTCTCCTCAGATTGCAAAGGAACTTAAGGTGAACCGAGAGATCTCAGCCCGTGTTTAAAGTTTCTTTCACTTTTTTTTCTTCTGTTAAAAGTGGTGTCATGTATGGACATGATGAAGTAATATTGTTTTCAAATTCAATATTTTACCACTAATACATGCTGTATTGTATTCTTTTGGAAAGACACTAAAAACACATTCATTCAGGTGCAAATGAGTACCATCAACGGATCAACAGGCCAGGGGGGGGGGGGGGGGGGGGGATATGTCCAGAATGCCAGTATCATCATATATTCCCCTTCAAGTTATAGGAACAAGGATAAATTCATGCTCAATGAGCCTTAACAGCCTTAAAGAGGCTTTACTACATGCAGTATGACCTATATTATGTTGCTGTCGTTCGTTTTCTTGTCAGTTGATTAGCTTTGTGTATGGTTCCATAGCACAGATTGACATTTTGAAAGTACCATTGACACTACTTTTCATTTATTTTCTATCTGACTTATAAGATCTTAAAATCTCAAGCAAAATAGAAGAGAAAAAAAGAAGCTTATTTTTCAACATCTAAAACAATGAATAAACAACCAAACAAAAGCATAACATAACCCAACAAACAGAAAATAATACTGAGCAAAAAGCAAAAACAAAAATAAAACAATAAGTTTGAATCTCACTTTCATGCACTTTAGAGTTGGTTTCACTTTTACATTAATCAAAAACCAAAATAAATTATAAAAATAAAGAAATAAAAAGCAATAAATATAAAATGCTGATTAATAAATGGGATACATCTTTCAGACAATAAATCATAGAACAATGCATGACAATAGCAATCGTAATTCTTTAAGTGACATATTATCAATGCCCTCTTCTAAACATTTATCTACCAAACTAAAGCATTTGGAGCCGCAAGTAGTGATTTACATTTATAGTACATTGAAAACAACCTATATATATATATATATAGTCAAAAATGTTCTTGCAACAGAAGTAATATCCAATAAGTATGATATGATAAAACATAAGAGTGAATTGTTAACCTCCTTTTGCTGTGCATTTGGTGATATTGATAGAACTGAAAGAAAGACAAACACCCACCAAAATAACACAATAAAAAAACAAACAAAAAAACAAATTGTTTTAATAGCCCAGGATAATAAATATAACATAAATAATGAGCCCGTAAAGCATGTATCGGATATCATGAGTATCGTCCCGTAATAGACAGGCTGTTCATAGCTGTGTTTATGTATGACCCAAACCTTGCATTTTTAAGGCATGTACCGTGTACCTAGAGAAAAGCATCAGACAGCACGCACTGCCACCTGGTGTGTGGTCCCACCTGATTCGACCTGCAGCGTAAGGACTCTACCGTTCCCATTTAGAGGTGAAATGAGGGGAAAAATGATTTGGCAAGTCATACCACATTCAGATGTGTGAACAGACGATAAAAAATCATGTTGATAATAAACAAAAGAAATCCTCCGTTAAAATCACTATCTCAGTTCAATATTCAAAGAGCTAAGATAAAGCAGTAAAAAATTGATTAATACATTAACCAACTTGAACGGGTCCTCCAAACCATTAACTAATTGTTCAAATAAACAAACCGTTAATCAGTGGCGAATCTCTGAAATCTTTAATGAAGAATTGACAATTAGACACTAAACCCCCCCCCCCCTCATTCCAATAAATAGAGCCCATCTAAAAAGAAATAAATTCAAGTTTAAAAGTGGACCCAACCAAAAAAAATTGCAGACTACTGGGTTGCCAGAAAGATATGACGCCTGATTACATGGTGAATACTTTTAAATTTAAATCTTTACAAACATCATCTGTGAATGAAAACTCTGTGGGGAAAAGTCTATCAAATGTTATACACAACAGAGAGAATAAGGACATAGAGTTGAAAAAGTAAAAATATACGACAAAAATATGTATTTATAGAAATTTATTTAACATGAGAGTTAAAAAAATGATTCCAGACATCTACAGTCGCGTCTCGATAATCCGAACACCTCTATTCCGAGTAATTTGTCCAGATTATCCAGATATCCAGTTTATCGAATCAGCGATCAAAGGGACACAGTTTGAATCAGCGAAAGCCCTCAGAACTTACAGTTATGAAGGCCTGGTGCTTTTTACGGGGACAGAGCACAACAATACTCTACATCACTGGCCAAAACTCCCTGTCTGCCTCTCTCTCTCCGGCCCTCAATACGCTTTTCTGAGAACTACACAACACGTCCGTCTATTACTAATACATGAATAATATTAATAACATTGATTTTTATTTCAAGGTCGGGTGTCATTACTAGGCTTACTACTGTATTAGTACTATTACTTTAGCGCTGTTCCCTGTTCTTGATATAACATTTCGGGCTTGAATTAAGAAAGTGAAGCTTCTCTGGTTTGAGCATCATCTAATAATATCTGTGCCGACAGTGACCGAGTTGTAAGGCTGCATGACTGGGGATCACGAGGTCGCCGGTTCGTATTCTAGCAAAGTAAGATCCGACATTGTGTCACTTGGGAAAGACACAACACACTATTTGTCTGTCTCTGACTTGTGCCTCAGGTTTCTCGCTTACACACAATTTACATCACGCCAGAAGAAGAAGAAGAAGATGATGATGAAAAAGAAGAGAGAGAGAAGAGAGAGAGAGAAAGAGAGAGAGAGAGAGAGAGAGAGAGAGAGAGAGAGAGAGAGAGAGAGAGAGAGAGAGAGAGAGAGAGAGAGAGAGAGAGACAGACAGACAGCAGACAGACAGACAGACAGACAGACAAAAAGAGAGACAGACAGAAAGATAGACAGACAGAACGAGACAGAGAAAATTGCTTAATGGTATAGTTGAATTGGCAATAGGAAATTCGAGTCGGGTGGCTTTGATGGACTGTTAGTGGGTTAGCTAGACTATCTCAAACAGTTGAGTGTTTGGCTTATCGCAGCATGAACTCTCTATATTGTGGTAGTTTGTTTCAAAATTTGGTGTTCGAATCTGGAATCCCTAATTTCCAGATTAGCGGGTACAAATAAAGAAGAAAAAATCCGTCCCAGCTCATCGGTTCAGATTATCGAGACGTGACTGTATATAGAAAAACAAACGCCAAATCATAGGGTTCAAAGAGACGGAAAGAAGATAGCGTATGTAAAGCCATGCTACTTACTTCTTCCCCCACTTAAGATGGATGATCAGAAAGAAGACGCCCAGCACGATGCACAGCGAGCCCACAACGATGTAAGCGATGCCCAGGAACGGGTTTTTACCCCCAAACCAGGAAGTGGTGGAGATGATGATGCTCTTCGTACCTTCAAAAGCCGTGACCGGGTAATCTACAAGGAAAAAAAGGAGTCGTCGACACATAAGACTAGAGACAGATATCAATTTAAACAAAACAACAATCATTCCTTTTTTTCTTCATTTTCAATTTACACTGTCCATCATATCACGTGCAGTTATCAATTAAGAGGGAAACATCAAGATGAATGACATCAGGAATGAATTGGGGCCTATCAGCAGTGACTGCCTACTGCCCTCATGAAAGTCATTTCATTTGAAAAACTAAATAAAAACATCTCTCACAACTAGGCCTGGGCGAGCCTTGAGAATTTCTCATTCGCTCATGATCATGGGTTACTGATCACAGTTTCGATGCTCAAAAAGTGATCAAAGTCTCGTGGAGTTGAGCACTGCTCATAGCATCGAGAAAATTCATCTGTCGATACCTTTATCACATCAGTCTCCGACTACATATATTCCCTATAATCCCAGTTTAAAGTGAAACGAACTGACACCTATCGATACTTTGCTTCAAAAAGTCTGCTTGATGGCTCGTAGCATTGAGAAAATGTATCTGTCGATGTGATTATGACCAAACACCAATCTCCGACTACATTACAATCATAATCCTAAATCGATACTTTGATATAAAAAAATAGACTGCTCGATATGCCTCCTAGTTGTGATCAGCCCTAGCTCAGCCCCACCAGGTGGTGACACAAGATGAGGCAGGAAAGGGCCTTTGTAGATCTAGTGTGTAAGTAGGGTGGAAAAGGCAGGGTAAGAGCGGGTTGCGAGAGGCAAATGTGACGTTTCTTAGAAACAGTGGCTCATGCTTGTTCGTCGGTTGGGATGATGAAACATGTAGAAGAACGTGAAGGGGCTCTGTAAGGGTATCATTTCGACAATTTCTAAAATAGCTATACATATTGAGAAATAAGGACCATTGACTATTACCTGGTCAGAATCTTAAGTCGGTACTGAACTGGACCGACGTGAGATCAAATAAAATTGACAGTAAAAACTGTTCTAGTTTGCATTATTAATAAATATTCACTTGAAAGACATAACATGAAACTTGGATGGACACCGATACAATGACAATGTTTTCACATTATTATTAATTTCAAGTTTCCACTCTGTGTGTCATTTTTCCTGATAAAGGGTATGATTTAGGCTTGAGAGCATCACGAGAATGAATGACAATCAGCTACTTTGTCTATAAAGAGTAAAAAAAAACCTAAACCAAAAGCAAAAAAGGAAAGTAAACCTGTTCCCAATGCCATCCCTCAAGGTTCTCACTAAGACAGCCTCGCCTTCGCTTAGTCCTGGGTTGTTTGTAACGAATAGATCTAATATTTTGTCTGCTCTGGTGGCAGAGTCCACCATTTGGCTCCATCCTAGTTCAGAATTGTATCAATGTCTTAAAGACTAATGGCACTTTGGTTTTGGTGTTGTTTTAAGCCTTCTGAGCTCCGCTCTTTATCTGATAAGCTAAACTCTTCTCCTATCCAAAACAATGGTCTTTTATTCTTAATGGTTATTTCTTGACGTTCTTTATACATTTCAGTGCTAGTGTTTATATCTGTGTTTGGTGGTCTATAAACTGAGCCAACAATCAGAAGTCTTTTTTAGAGATTTTAATTTTTTATATATATATTTTCAGTTATTTATCAAGAGTGGATAATTTCACTCACTAAGTATTTCTTAAATAGCTATGAGAACTCAACTTCCTCTTTTCCTGATTTTATCTCTTCTGTATTCTTCTTATGTATCAAGCAGTAGTTCTGGTGTTTCTATTTCTAGATTCAGCCATGTCTCTGTTCCCTGTATCACATCTGGCTTTATAGTTTTATTTAATTTGGCATAATTCAGCAGTTTTTGCTGTAAAAATGTTGAAAGTTTATGACTAAGCATTTAGATTATTCGGCTGTGTTGAATTTGAATGTTTAGGTTTACATCTAGGTTTATGATTGTTAGGGTTGAATTTTAACGTGGTTTTAGGTTAAAATCTAGCTTATTGGAAGAGTTTAAACAATTTGACCTAGTCCTAGAGCTAGTTCTATTTGATCCTTTCACTTTTAATGTTTTAGTTTTAGGTTTGCTACATGTTTCAAGTTTAGATTTATTGTTTAAATAATTACAATCAAGGGCACTTAAACTGTTTGAAGTTGATAAATCAAAACTACTGAATAGGCTAGAACTGAAATTGGGCAATCCACATTGTGTGCACTCTCATGTTACATTTGAAATTCCTATGGTTTCGAGTAGATCTTGGTTGATTCCTAAACAATTCATGTGGTAACAGCTATGACAGTTGTCACATGCTATTATTTTATAATTCAATCTAGATATACATCTTATGTTACAAATTGGACAAAACAGACTGGTCTGCATGCTCCTAAATTTAGTGCTTCATCTCCTGAGAGTATAATCAGTAAAATTAGCAAAGAGCTGTTTGCAAATGTTATATGATTTGAAGTATCTAAATCTAAAGATTTGTTGCTTTCTTTTAACAATAGGTGTTTTCAATAACAGTAGGCTTATGTGGTTTAACTTGGAAAAGACTTGTCTGTTCAAACATGAATTAGGTCAAAATACCCAAATTGTCATCAAGAGGTGTTTCTTAAAATTTACATTACTCACTGAATTGAGGTACAATGGTGTAATTGCTTAAATGAGGTCTTTCCTTAAATAAAAATTATGGATTGTATAGAATTGCAGTGGTGTAATAGTCTGTAGGAAGTTGATCCACAAACTTAATTTACTCACTGTATTCAATTGCAATAGTGTAATTGCCTGTAGGACGTTTATCCACAAACTCAATTTACTCACTGTATTGAATGGCAATAGTGTAATTGCCTGTAGGAAGTTTATCCAGAAACTCAATTTACTCACTGTATTACATTGCAATAGTGTAATTGCCTGTAGGAAGTTTATCCACAAACTTAATTTACTCACTGTATTACATTGCAATAGTGTAATTGCCTGTAGGAAGTTTATACACAAACTCAATTTACTCACTGTATTACATTGCAATAGTGTAATTGCCTGTAGGAAGTTTATCCACAAACTTAATTTACTCACTATATTCAATTGCAATATAGTGTAATAGTCTGTAGGAAACTTATCCACAAACTCAATTTACTCACTGTATTGAATGGCAATGGTGTAATTGTCTGTAGGAAGTTTATCCACAAACTTAATTTACTCCTGTATTAAATTGCAATAGTATAATTGCCTGTAGGAAGTTTATCCCCAAACTCAATTTACTCACTGTATTGAATTTCAATAGTGTAATTGTCTGTAGGAAGTTTATACACAAACTTAATTTACTCATTGTATTGTCTAGGAAGTTTATCCCCAAACTCAATTTACTCACTGTATTGAATGGCAATAGTGTAATTGCCTGCAGGAAGTTCATTCCTAAACACTCCAGTGTGGTCCACACGTCGGTAAAGTTTGCGGAAAGTAGGCAGGCGGCAGTCCGCATCCACACAATCAAATCCTCATTCTCATAGCCAGTGTTTGATGAATCATTCACATCAAGATCCCAAACATCAATATTCCAGTTAGGGGCCTGATAAAGTTACTCCAGCCTGGGCAGATTGGAACGATAAATTTAAGTAAAAAAATACACCCTAAAAAACCATACAACTTACACGATAACAATTGAAATCAAAGTGAAATGTGACCAAATGCATTCTGCTATAATGTCATTCAACACAGGCAGGCAAATGTCTTCTTCCAACCTTTAATTTAAATAGTTGTTTAACAAATTTTTTTCAATTCGTGCCATTCGAGCAGGCACCAAAAAGTGTCATGCTGGCAGTAATACAAAATAATACGGTACATACTATTTTGCTGTTTGAGAGTCAACAGATGCCAGAGTGACGCTTGCTTTGAAATTTTCTTTGCTGTTGACATCTCTCATCCCCAACCCTTTGCAGGCCTACTTTCTTAACACAAACACAACACCCCCCCCCCCCCCCCCCCCACTGCACCCTTTGCAGCATCCGATCCGTTTCTTTTTACACCAACCCTATTGAGCATGTGCACAACTTAACTTTCTTCAGTCCACTACCCCACCCTCTCCGTCGACCACGATGACAGCACTTCATGACAGTATCTCACTGTGTCTGTCTTCTCTTATCGTGACATTTCAATCAGCATAGAGTATGGAAGTCACAAAGCTGCTCCCCCCCTCCCCTCCCCCCATCCTTCAGTGTTCAGGCTTAAGTATTTACTGCCGTGAATGCATGAGGGTTTTCATCACCAAGGTGTTCAGGCTTCAGTGTTAGTATTCAGACGTGAATGTGCGACGCAGTCTGATGGTATTCATCAAAGCGGTAGTACTCGAGTAATGCAAGACCAAAGCAGGCGGTAGTTAATATCAACGAGTAAAAGAAAAGGAAGTCTTGCACAGGCCTACCAGGTAGGTGAGTCAACACCTAGTTCCATCGAAGACGAACGATAAAAAAAAAAAGGAGGTGCCATTTCCATATCACAGCCCTATGTGCACATAAAAGATCCCTTGGCTGTTGACAGGGCAGTCCAGGCAAACTTTAAAATCCTACCCAAGACCCCCAAGACCTATCCAGAAAACAATGTATTGTCAACTCTTCCCACTTCCTACTGTATAAACTATGATACACTCTGGCTCCATGAACATAACAAAAACAAACAATGGGAAGAATCTGGATAAAAAACTTCCCAAAAACCCGTGAGGCATCGCCTTGAACTGCCAAGACATTGACGACAACATTAAAGCTCTATACCAGAAAGATCAAAGCGCTATATTTTGCTTCAGAACAGGCCACGTTCCTTTAAAATAGAAAAGAACATAGCCTGAACATTCCCCCAACGTACAAGTTCCTCTCTTCACGACACAACCACCCATATATCCATGCACTATCAGAGACTAAAGGACATATACGGCTGTTTCTCTTTCCTGCTAATCCATGCATAGAAGACTCCTGAAGTGATTTTTTTGCTTTTGAGTTTAGGTTTTTGCTTTTAGTATGTACATGAGTAACTGTTAATATGCAGTCATCCTATATCATTGAAAAGTTTGTAGCGTCCTTGGTTGCATAGAAAACGGCCGCCATCTTGGATTTTGACCATGTTTTCAAAATCTATCTCCTCTCTTAGTTATGAATAAAATCGCTCAAAACCTGCGCAGATCATCTTTCCCATTCAATATCAAAAGAGTGACATCGGGTTTTTTAAAAATATTTTGGATAGTTTTTTTAATGAATTTTTGGAAATACTATATATCGTGAATGTACAAAAACGTTTTTTTGGGGTTTTTTTTAATTCTCAAAAAAAGAACAATACATATTTTAAAAAACGACGCCATTCTATTAACATTGACAAGAGGAACCAGTGTGCCAAATATAATGCAAATCATTCGGTAAATGGCGGGAGTGATGCAAATGTATGGGACCCGCCAGTAGCGAAAGTGTGCTTAGAATGACCAGTGGCATGCAAAAATACGGGACCCGCTGAAAAGGGTTAAGAGAAAAATATGTTAAAACTAAAAAACCTCAAATAATCTGAAATCAGAGGAAATCTGAAAGATCTGTACGCTAGTCTGACACGGGGTTTTATTCCCAAACAAGTGCTTGTACCCATTTGCACCTGGGTCGAGTGGGGAAAATGTGTGTTAAGCGTATTTCCTAAGGAACACAGCATTGGATCTAGCTTTGTTAGGATTCAAACCTGGGACCTCATGATCCCAAGTCTGATAGCCCAAAACTTGACCAGCGGTGCCACTGCAGGAACATTAACATCAACAAAAAGATGGAAGTTTATATGTTGACAAGACTCATAACATACTGTCAGGGTTGTTGAACTTGACGTCTTTGTCTGAAACCCAGGCTATGCCCGTCTTCCTCAGACCCACAACATCTCCAGTCGACATGTAGGTCAAAGTGTAAGTATCTGAAAAAAGAACAATAAGAAAAACGCTAAAATTTATTAAAACTCATACAAACTATTAATAAGAAGCAACAATTACTTAATCAGTAAAGTTTCTGACTACAATGCCATAGATGAGGACTCAGTAGTCAGTAGTCCAGAGGCAAAGTGTCAGCCTCTCAAACTAAAGGTCGTGGGCTCAAGCCCTGACAATTGAAAAGTTTTCTTAAGTTTCTTCAAATAAAAACTACCCCACTGGTCCAGGTAGGTTGAGCAAGAAATCTAATCCTATCGGGAGCGGAGGTCTCATGTGCAGATCACTACACACAGGGCATGTTAAAGATCCCTTTGATGTTTACAGGACTGTCCGGGCAAAAATAAAAATCCTACCTAATTCCAGAGATCACCTTAGCTCTGGATGAGGGTAAATCAAATCAATTTTATTTTTTAAAATCTATAGACCCCAGTTAGATTTCCTGTTTGAGCAGATTTTTCAAATAAAAAAAACAAAAACAGCCTCTGATCGTGCGATCTAATTCTAACATGCATTATTACACAACGTAAAACTTAACCCCAATTAACATCCTTTAAACTAAATAACACAACGTCAGCTGATTGTTGGCCTTTCTGGCAAAATGTGGCAGTAATTTTGCTAACTCGAAACTTTCACCTCAATCTCTGTAGGTCTCTATCGTTAACTTAGGAGTTTCTTCAAAAACTAATTACAGTTAACCCTCAAATATATGTGCTTATCAATGTAAATACAAACTTAGGGACTCAAAGCAAAAATAAACATACTTAATAGAATTCTGTACCGTCACAGGAAAATAGAAGTAGCTGACCATATTTTTGCATTACGAGTGATCAAAGTAACAACAACAAAATTATATCAATGTTTAGATTTCTCTGGATTTACATTCTCAAATGTGTCTTCGAGCATCTCATAACATGTTTTTGATGGGCTTCACTTAAAAATTTGTTTCATTTCACATTTTGTGAGGTCACTTTTTTCGATCAAAGAAAATCGTGAACAACGGTTGGAGTTACCAGCAGTCCCCAATCGGCCCTTCTTTAGCCATTTTTTAATCACCACATCCTAAGCTACAATCGAACACACTTGGCCTTGTGACATACCAAAATTTAGGTCAGAATATCTTCTAATCAATGAATTAGAATGCGCAAGAATATTTTTGTCTTGATTTGAGTATGCACTGTAAGCATATATATGCGACATCTCGTAAAACAAAAGTAGGAGCATAGGTCTTCAATTTTGCTGTGAATCCCGTCAATATCTTTGAAGACCAAGGTCAAGATTACTACAAATGCTTTATTTATTCATTTTTACTACTAAATACCTTCCAATTATCTTGTTTTTCTTTTGTTTCACTGAAATTCACCCTGTCCACCTATGTGGTGATCACAGATTATAATAAGAGGAATCAGTAAAAATGGGAGACAAGCAAAAGAGGGGAAATGAAAGAAACAGGGTCTACCAGGAGCGCCTGCCTACAACCCACTTGCCACAAGTAAGAGTAGTTGCAACTTACCATTAAAAAGGCTGTTGGCAATGGCGCCACAAGGGGCATAGCCAAAGGTGCCACTGGCGTTGCTTGTTGACTTGTAGGGGGAGCAATCGGAGTTCAAGCTTCCGGGGGCAACGCCCGTCACCGTGGAGCTGATCGTCGTCTCTCGATCGTACGTAACGGCGATGATTTTGGTAAAAGTTGGACAAGCCATAGTAGAGGTAAGCCGGACTCTGAACGAAATTTAAAAATGAAAGAAGACACCAAAAAGGATGGAATATCACTTCTTTCACAAAGTTGGAGGAGTCACACAGTAAACTGAATGCTTGTCATTTCTTTTCTTTTTTATCTTAAATGTTCATCTTACCCCTATGTTGTTATAAGACAACACTATTAAAGCTTGCCTATTAAGAAAACACAAAAACATTACCACCATTGATTCTCAGGAAGACATGTTTATGCCAAATGCTACGATTTTCATGGAGGTTTTTATTTTCATGATTTGATAGACAATATCTTATACATGATGATAATGATAATACAATGATGTTGATGATGATTGTAATTATGATTACGATGATTATGCTAGAAATGATAATGATGATGATAATAATACAATGATGATCTATGATTAATGAGGATGATAATAATCACCACTTAGAAATTCTTTTTAATCTATTTTAAGTTTAGAAGCAAAGTGAAAAAAGTATTCCACTTACATCAATTTCATCAATTTGGACTGTGAGACTGCATTGACACGTTAACCCAGTGTTGTTAATATTCTCGAAAAATTTTGCACACGTGGTTGATGTTCCAGTCTGGACACAATCTGTGTAGTCATAGCTGAACTCTGTGACCTGTCAATGAAAATGTGAATTAGTTGCATTCGAAATACTCACAGAATTGAAGGGGGGGAGACACCTTGAAAGAAAAGATTTTTCAAATTGGATCCAGATATACTGTTTACAACTATGAAAGCAGTTCCCACCCCTCTAAAAAGACAAAACAAAACAACCTACAATACAAAAAGCCCACATCCACCATTCATCCATTCTAGATTTTCTCCTTTATGCCTGTAAGACCTAGATTAAGTCGTAGTTCATAATATTTTTCAAGACAAAGAGGAAACAAAGAAAGTGGGATGGGTTCAAGTGAAAGTGAAAACGCCTTGGATTGGATGTTCCGCCTTAAGGAGAGGGACGGGTCCTAGATTGAAAATTTTCCCGTTTGCTCCTATCAATTTAACTTATGTATAAGTGTAATGGACATGGTGTATTGAGATGAAATACGTTGGCCATCTTGGATTTTGCCCCCAAATTTCACCGAAGTTCAATATTGATAGGCTTCTACTTTTACGACAAATTCCTTTCAAACTTGGCACATGCCTGATTTCATACAATATCTAAGTTTGATCAGATCGGATTTTTGTTTATTTAGTAAGTTTTGTTTTAAAGAATTTTTGAAAATAGACGAGAACCCAAAATATACAAAAATATTGTAAAAAAAAATTAAATTATTCCAAAACTATAATACATGTCGAAAAAAGTATCTGAACATTTCTTTTGTTTTCCCCACTCATCATTCATACCAAATTTCATGAAGATATGTTGAGAAATGAAACAGAAGATAGGAAATAATGAACAAAAAATGACATTTTTTTAGAAAATCATATTTTTCTCTTCTTTTCTGTTATTTGAATATATTTTTCTCCCATAAACCTAAGAAAAGAGTAAGATAATACTTTGAAACATCACAAAACCTTTAGAGGCTCTTAGCTACTTCTTATTGATACTGTTTCAAGTGCACCAGCACCTTTTTACCCATTTTGAGATGGTGCCTTTTGATAATAGGTGCACGGAATATGTCCGGTATTTTACGGACGATCTAAGGCAATATTCATAATAAACCCTCAAAAGAGCTTTATTCGGATAGCGTTTATTTGGC
Source organism: Doris montereyensis (assembly GCA_037039925.1). Lineage (NCBI taxonomy): Eukaryota > Metazoa > Mollusca > Gastropoda > Nudibranchia > Dorididae > Doris > Doris montereyensis. The sequence continues at coordinate 718,422 of JAXRKP010000017.1, read as the reverse complement.
GATCAAAATGAGTACCAACTTGTCGTACTTTAGATAATATTTCGTAGGACAGAAGAACATCTTTATCCAGAACTAGAATCTAATATAAATAAATCTAGACACAGGGAGATACAACATATTATTTACTAGAGTGATATAAAAATTTCAATTATGAATTAGATTCTATGGCAACCAAGATAGTTGGGCTTGAGCAATCTAGATTTCTAAAGTTCGAAAGGATGACAAATGCAAGCACTTAAGAATAAATAGATCTAGCGTTCTACTCTCTCAGCTGGCACTGGCAAGAATAAGTCGTGAAATGACACGCATAGGATGTCGAAAGATGCCATAGCAACTAGTTTCCCACAATTTTATGATGTATATCTACATAAATCTAGTCATTTATGTTGATTCACATGTTTAAATTGATAACATTTAAGTGTTGAAGTCAGCACATACGTCTTCTGCTGTCACTATACAATGAATAGCACTAGCAAAAAAAAAAAGTCACACAAAAGAGTTACCACCGATATGGGAAATCATGCAGGGACAGATTGGCAGTAGGAGCTAAATGCGGCATTTAGCTCCTACTGCCAATCTGTCCCTTGCATTTAAAATGCCTCATTATTGAGAAGGCTTTGTGTATGTATGCATCATCAAAATGAAATATTATCAAATGCTCCTTCAATGTCCATTTGCTATTTGCTTTAAATGGATTACAATTACTCCAACTTTTTTTTTCTGTCGCAACCTTATCTTCTCTATTATTTTATTATCCTAGACGCTGATTTCCGACCATTTTTGTTCTTTCAGGCCTATACATAAAAAATCCAACACATTTGTGGCTTTGATGGACACCATATTAGCTGTGACATATGATGGAACTAAAACGACATGACTATTGCCTCACTTACGTTATTGGACGTGATCAGCAGAGCAACACCAAGGGGAATAAAGGCAACGCCAATGGCAAAGAATGCAGGAAGAACTGTGTTGGCTGTCAGAATGGGTTGCCAGGCGGGCAGATTTTGCTGCTTGAACTTTGTCTCTGAAGGTCACATTGGAAGAAGAAAAATTAACGACTTGAATTTATTTGCAGTCCACTTAATAATCACAGGCAAAGAATTTTATAATGGCTTATAGTACACCTAAAACTGTAAAAACAACAATAATTCAATGATGAGACAATAACACTAACAGTCATGCCATATTTAGTTTTTTCTTGACTGCCTTCCACTCATTGATCAGATCACAAAATAAATACTTTTTCTGCTTTGTTATTGAAGACAATCTGATCTAAGATGAGTATATCCACCATTTTTATCATTTGTCTTTCGGGTAGTATTATGACCTAAGGCCCTACTCTTCTTTTAGTGATAAAAGTTTTAGCGGTGCAGCTCCAGTTTTATGGAATAATTTGCCTTTTTATACAAAATCTTCCCCATCCATCGCCATTTTTAGGATTAGAAAATGTTTAAAGACAGAGCTGTTCAGATCTGCTTTTTACTGACACTGGAGAGGGTTTACCATGAATTCAAACTGTTTGTTTATTGTGTTGCCTGTGCTCTTCATTGTGATGCTCAATGGTTTGTTTGATTGGATTTGTAAATTGTTTTGATCTGTGAAGCTTTTGATTGTACATGTACAGCGCCATCAAGCACCTTTGGTGGATGTCAGGCGTTTTATAAATGTATTATTATTATTAATACTACCTACTACGTTGGTTTATTGGTAATGTGTTCATCAAACATGAGAGTCCTACCAGACAGTCATGCCTGGATCATACAGTTTGCTGCCGTATGTAAGCAGTCATCGTAGTATAGTGGCCGTGGGATAGGAATCAGTGATTTGGGTTTAAAGCCCCACCTTGATTGGACAAAGAGTGTTTTTCTTTTTTTCATGCTTTCTTTCTTTTTTTCAACACAAAATGAGGGCTTCGGTTTCATTCTTGATTTTTGTAATTTTTTATTAGCCAAATACATCATTTAAATAAATCAAAGTTTTCTAGGATAGAGTATGTTACTCAACCAAGGAGCGTTGAAAAGATTAAACAAGAATTTAATTTGCAACACCGGGTAACCGCAGCTAGTATAGCAATGAAGAGTATGACTGCTTGCAGACATCTAGTGTGATCAGTGATTAAATCCATTTTTTAAATTTCATTAACTGTGACAAAAACAGTTCTCGCCAGCACTTTTATGCTCATTTGAAGAAGGTTAATTATCTGGAAATTACATTATTTTATGACAGAAGGAGTTCCGTAGTCGGAAAGATCTGAGGGAAATTATTAAGATATAAAGTTGGAGCTCAGTTTTTGTAGGGAAAAGGAAAAAGAAAAAGAGCCTTTATAAGAGGCTGCTTTCAGTTGCAGCAATATTTCCAGGACTTCATGATATATCTAAAAATGGTTTGACATTGACTGAATTGTTGTCACTTATAATCATTTAATTTCGTTTTACTTGAAATTTAAATACTGTGCCCGACTATAAAACTCCTTCCTTTTATGACACAAAAAACTTTCTAATGTATAATACGATAGTCTCCACCAAAATGCCTGGTCCACGGGTGACAAAAATTGTGCATTTTGACGAGTCAAAGGCCATGGCCTATTAATGTGTATGTACATTGTCATTCTTGGCCACGGGTCACTTTTTGCATCTCTGGAGTTGTTCTGAAATGGTTCTCATCTTATCTATGTGAGCAAAAACAAGTAATTTCAATTGATAACTCTACCTCCACAGAACATCAGATTCCTTTCGGTGTCCCTCAGGGGTCAGTTCTGGGCCCAATTCTGTTTGTTCTATACACAACACCGGTGACTAGAATACTTCGGAAATATGCCTTAATGTATTACATATCTATAGTTTGTGTCCTGACTCAGATACGAAATAAAAAATTACCATCTACAAAAACCGCATTGAAGAAATAAAAACATGAATGTTGGAGAATAAACTAAAGTTAAATGGTGACAAGACCGAGGCACTCTTCATTGGTAGAAAAAAGAACAGGCAATATACAACATGGCTATAACGTGTGCATTGAAAACAACAACATCCCACTAATGTGGAAAGTGAAAAACTTGAGTGTAATACTTGACAATGAATTATCAATGAGTGAATATATCACAGAAATCAGAAGGAACATAATTTACAACTTAAGAAAAATCAGCAACATTAGGCAATTTTTGACAACCGATTCCTGCCAAAAAATTGGAAGTCCTTCCTCTAGATCTACATTTAGAGGTGAGATGGAAGAAATCTAAGCAGGACGTCCATAGTCGGGGTTCCGCCTCAAGGGACATAATAAAGAGGATTTATTTTGAAGGGGTGAGATAAAAAGTTGGGGCTTGGTTTTCGCGGGGGATAAAGAAAGAAAGTAAAATAAAGAGGGAAGGAGCTACCTTCAACATGGGACAATCAGAGATCATGTGACACTATTGCGACAACCGATGAGACTGAAGACTGTAACAACAACGGGCAGAACACGAGCAGTTCAATTAGTGAGTGAGACAAGTGATGATAGACTGACTGATTGATGAACACGAGCAGTTCAAATGTGACAATGACAAGGAACCAGACCAAGACTTTATTGTAAATCGGACTGAGACTGAAATCAACCATGTAGTTCAAGGTAGCATTGGACTATGGAGACATGTTGTTACTTAGAAGTGCGAGTGTCTCGTTTATATATACATGAGCATTTTTCAAACGTTTTACCAGTCCATTTTACCTAATTTGCATAAAAAGTTGGCAGTTGTGATTGATTGTGTTGTGTAAATGACAATAAATTGTTGAGGACAATTTTTATACATGTGTGGTACAATATACTTACTAACTTACAAAGAAAAAAGAGAAGACCAGTGGTTGCAATGTTGTTAAAAGATAAAAAATCCCACAATAGGAAAGTTGTTTTGTTCTTTCCCTTTGACATTCATGGATGCCTATCACATGTGCAGTTTATTTAAAGTAACAAATATTATAAAAATTGTCTTGGATAATATGCAAGTAAACAAAAATAAAGTCTATAAACCATCCCTTACCCTGCTCCCTTAACCTAACATATAAACTCCCACTGAACGACCCCCATCTGAGGCAAGCGTGAGGTTGCCGGGGAAACGATCTCCCCTTTGTTGCTAGGCAGTCTCATAGAGTTGGAGCAGGAATATAATCCTAAAATTTATGTTGTAGACAGTGAAACAAGTGAGAAAGAAAAAGATGGCTGTTGTGTGGAGGCTATAGAGGCTCTACTGGGTATTTTTGTAAGGATTATTGTCTAAAGAAAAATAATTCCCCCATTGAAATGGGCTAGAATAATATGTAAAGATGGTTTGATTATTATGTTTACATTATATTGAATTAAAGTCACCAGCTGAAAAAAACGGGGTAGCCCAATTATCGAAATCCTACCAGTGGGGGGAGAGGTGGGCGTTCAGAGAGCAAAGGATTGTGGAAAAATTCAGTAGGACTTACATGATCGGGTACCAATTTTTTTTCCGCTGATGACTTTAATTCAATATAAAGTAAAGATAAGACTTATCAAACCATCTTTACATGTATGTATTATATTATATTATTTTAGGACATTCCAATTGACAAAAATCATTTTTAGACACAATAATCCATAGAGAACTACTTAGTTCAGCCTGTATAGCCTCCACACAACAGCCATCTTCTTCCTCACTGGTTTCACTGTCGGCAACATAAATTTTAGGATTTTTCCCTGCTTAAACTCTACGGGACTGTCTAGCAACAGGAAATACCTAGCAACAAAACTTAAATTGCTACGTGTTTCCCGGCGACATCAGGTGGGGGGGGGGGGGGGGTTGTTGGCTACAGGTTTGTAGTGGTGGGGGTGGGGGCCTGTTCAGGGGGAGCTTATGTGTCAGGTAAAGGAGGCAGGGTAAGGGATGGTTGATATTCTTCTTTTCGTTTACTCGCATTATCCCTAACGATTTTTGTAATATTTGTTACTTTAAATAGACTGTACACGTGAAAGAGATCCATGCATATCAAAGGGAAAGAACAAATATTTCCTTTTATGGGATTTTTTATCTTTAACAAAATTTCAGCCATTGGTCTTCTCTTTTCCTTTGTAAGTTATTAGAGATCTAAATATATTGTACCACACATATATACACACTTTTCCAACAATTTATTGTCATATTTTTACATGACAATCAATCAGTATGATGCACAAACTTTGATGCAGATAAATATAAGGTAACATGGACTGGTTTACGAAAAATGCTCATCATATAGATCTATAATATAAATATAAATGAGACACCCGCACTTCGGCAACAACATGTCTCGATAGTCTAATGCTACAATCTCAGTCCGGTTTACGATAAAGTCTCAGTCCGGTTCCTTGTCATTGTCACATTTGTCATGCTCATCAATCAGTGTTCAGTCCCATCCGTTGTCGTTATAGTGTCACACGATTTCTGATTGACTCACATTGAAAGTAACTGTAGCCTTACTCTCACTACTTTATTTTATTTTTATCTCCCTTGGGTGGTACTCTCATGCTCATCAATCAGTGTTCAATATGGATTTCTTGAGTCTTCCCCCCCCTGGGTGGAACTCCGATCCCACCAGGGACAGGGATTGTGGATAGATTTCTTCCGACTCACTTCCGCTCACCTCTAAATGTAGATCTAAGCCAATACCAACAAGAAGTACAAATTTGACCCACTTTGTTTTACACCAGTAAAATTACCCTAAATTCTATACAGCTGTAGATAGCTTCTAGACAGATCTAGATCTATTCTTATTCTACTTTTATAATGTAAACCCAACAACTCACAACTCAAGCCACCATCAAATTGAGGGTGATAGAATCAATCTCGAAAATACACTAGATCTACATCTAGATCTCTAATCAAACACCATTCTATCAGCCACAAGAAAAATATATTAAAATGTTTAAAGAATTTGTAAAACCTACCTTTGGGTCGTTTACTTTTCGGTTGAGTTACCTCCTCCAGGGTTCCTGATTCCATGGTGGCCATTTTGTTATGTCAACACTGACTCGAAACTCTATGATTGACTTCCTGTTATTGAAAGAACCACACTTATGTTTTGAGGAGACAAAATACTAATCGTAATTGATCCAGACATACAGACGTCTAAGTTTTATTTCTTATTGGTAGGCTAATTTGTTTGATTGGAATTCATACCGCCCTCCATGTAGGCATACAATGTTATCAGACGGATTTAGAGGATACAAAAAGAAGAAAAATGTGTGAAAGGAGGACAGAAAATAAAGAAGTTAGACTTGCCAGCATCATGCATCAACCGCACACGTTTCATTGCATGATAATTATCAGGGGGTGACAAAAAATGCTTTCCTCCATTTTTAAGTAAATAAATATGGCATCCTTCTTCATCTTGATGAGCAATTGCATCGCAATATGCTGGAGCAGCGCAACTGTTGGGAAAATGTTCTGCCACGTTGTGTTCGAGTAGTAGATCTTGTAATGAAATTGTTGACCCAAGAGACAACTGATAGGGCAATGTGATCCATTTTTGTCGCAGCACATCCGTACTCATGCCAATCAAGAATGTCAAAATCAACTTTATAGGAATGAATTCCTTTCTTTCTCAGTTCCTATTCTACCTTTCGGTGTATGGTTTCAGATGGTTCAGATGCCCGAGATGATCTTTCTCCAGGATGCCCTGTCCTGGCATTTTCTGTTTCCTTCAAAAAAGCCAAACCTCTATGTTCTATCCTCTTCCCACTCTCTCCGAGATCTTCCTTTTGGTCTCTCACCTTGGGCTTTAGCACTGTATACTGATTTAGCTATTCTATTGTCATTCATTCTGTTTACACGCCCAAACCATCTCAATGGATTTATTTCTATCTTAGTTTTTATGCTATCTGCTTTGGTTTGATCTCTTATTGTTGTGTTTCCGATCTTGTCTCTTTTAGTTTTCCCTACTATCCTTCTTAGATATTTCATTTCAGCTGCTTGTACTCTATTGTATTCCCTACTGTCTAAGGTCCGAGTATCACTACCATAGAGGAGAGTAAGACAGTAAACTATGTTGTATACTGCCATTTTTGTTGTTGTTGACAATTTGTGTTTCCCTACAAATGCATTTCCTAGATGGTTATATATTGTCATTGCCTTTTGGATTCTCTGGTTGATTTTTTCTCTTTTAGTTTTCCCTCTGAGTTACATCATTACTTCTAAGTAATTGTAGTTTTGAACATGTGCTTAATTCTCCCTGCCCAATTTAAGATTTTGTGTTTTAGCTTCCCTAGTTGCTAGGAATGTTTTGGTTTTCTCTGCATTTACTCTCATTCCTCCTTTATTTAGTTCATTGTTTATAATGTTGATATTCGACTGAAGGTCACCCTCAGATTTTCCAAAAATAACCAAATCATCGGCAAATGAAAGCACTGATACATTTACTGGTCTGAGCTTCCAAATACCTACATTCATTTTCTTTATTCTTGAGGATGCCTTTAGGACTGAATCCATAAATGTGATAAACAAAAGAGGACTTAGGATACACCCTGTCTTACTCCTATATCTACATCAAATTATTCAGATACATTTCCCGCTACTCTCAAAGCACATGTTGGTTTATTGTAAAAACTTTTAATGGCTTCTATTAAATTTTGCTCTACATTGTGTTCTTCCTAGGAATGCTACAGTTCGTCCCTCCTCACAGTGTCAAATGCCTTTTCTAAGTCAATAAAACACAGGTGCAAGTCAATGTTTCTCTCAAGGAATTTTGCTATTATTTGTCTAATTGTAAATATGTGGTCCTGCACACTTCCTCCCGGTCCAAATCCACTCTGATGCCCCTCAATCTGATCCTCTACTCTTTTCCCTAGTCTCACTTCCAGTATCCTGGCATATATTTTTCCTGGAACGCTAAGTAATAACATACCTCTATAGTTTGAGCATTCCATAGTTGATCCTTTCTTATGTATTGGTACTACCGTTCTCTTTTCCCAGTCGTCTGGCACCTGTTTGGAGTTCCATGCTTGTTGGCATATTGCCTGTAGTAGTTTGTCTGCCTCTCTCCTTTGGTTTTTAATCATTTCTGGATAAACTTGATCTGCTACTGTGGCCTTTCCTAATTTCACTTTTCTAATAGCTGTTTGGATTTCTTCCATTGATATATCTACATCTTCAGCTGTCTCCTCTGGATTACTTGTTACTCTTACTAATTGATCTTTACTCCTTGTTTCATACTTTCTGGGGGGATGTAATTGATGAAAATACTTTCTCCATGTTTCAATGATTTCGATGTCCCCTTTCACTATTTCTCCCTTGGCATTCTCAATTTGTCGCACTGGGCATTCTTTGGTCTTTCACATGCTCCCCATTGCCCCCCCCCCCCCCCAGAACAGCTTTTGATTTCCTTGTTAACTTTCTTGAAGTCTTTGTCCAAACTTTTATCATTATCCCTGTCTTGCTTTCCCTAACCTCCTCTTTGGCGCCCGTTCTTTTATTCACATAATCTATCCCATCCTCCGGTCTTTTTGTCTGCAAGTATTTCTTCTAGTTTGATCTTTGTCTTGACATTCTCATTCCACAATGCTGTTCTTTTCCTATCTGTTTTAATTTGTTTCCTACCACAGACCTCTTCAGTACAACTGATGAGTGTTTCTTTATACATCCACCACTTTTCTTCTATTGTGCTATCATTCACATCCATCTGTGTTTTAATAACTTTCACTGTAGATAAACACAAACAGTGAGGCAAGGGCCATGTTGGAAGTGAGGGTAATGACACAAGGTGATATGAAAGCCCCATAGGAACAAAGACAAGACAGATAAAAGGAATAGACAGAAAAAAATCCTGGCCACCATGGGAATCGAACCCGAGACCTCTGCATCGGCACCCTTCGCCTCGCCATGAAAAGAAAGCGTGCTACCAACCAAGCTAACCCACAGTCTGTATTCGTTTCCAAGTTCGTCTTCGAAAGATCAAGCCGGTTATATTATATTTATTTCTCTGAATCCGATGATTTCGGATAAGCAGGGGATTAGCCCACTGTACCCTAGGTTGATGGTGGGGCTGCCATCTTGATGCCCCCTACCAGGCCTTGTTATTTTCTGTCAGGGTTAACTCCCTTAGCCTTAAGAAGTCATTCAAGACCAGCCTGCAAGGCAGCAGGTTGTTATTTTCTGTCAGGGTTAACTCCCTAGCCTTTGGTCAACCAAGGCCGGTCTGCAAGGCAGCAGGTTGTTTTCTGTCAGAGTTAACTCCCTTAGCCTTTGGTCGGCCAAAACCCGCCTGCAAGGCAGCAGGAGACTTCTGGAGGGCGGGATCATCTACTCCCCGTACAGGTGCTTTCCTGTCCACTGCCCGGGGGATAAATTCCTATGATGTAATTATTGTTTCATTAAGGGTGAAATTGCAATGTCACGTTACTTCTCAGTTTCAGTGGATTCCACTCCAGATATTACCCATACAGACCAGCTAGCCATCATTCTTCTCTGTCCATATATCCTAATGATGGATAGCCAACCTGTGGAGTAATGTCTGAAATTCATCAAATTTTCCAGTCACACAGGGCAGAATCTTACTGACACAACTTCAATAATTAATTGATAAGGACATCAACTTTGAAAATTGCCGTGGTCATATATTATGCCAGCAATATGTCTGGCATTTACAGTATTTACAATGGCATGAAGAAAATCTTGGAAAACAAAAAATAGTTTAGTGGACTATAATATTCCTTGCACTGCCCACTCTTTGAATTTAGTTAATCAATCAGCGTTGGATTGTTGCATTGAAGCAGTTTCATTTCTTTTTATATTATCACAGCGCCTGCATACATTCTTTGTAGCATCAAGTCATTGTTGAAATGTCCTGATGATCCATATTAAGAGCAACCTGAATGTCTTCAGAGATGGGGACAAGCTCTGAAAAAACCATGAACTTTATCGCCCCCTTAAATTGCTGGCCTGAAAATCGGGGCCTCGGAGTTCGAGTCCTGGTATGATAGCTACCTATGGGTTTACTTTTTGTATAAAACATATATGTTTAGCCATTAAAGTGCAATCATCCTCTTATTGTATAAAACATACTATGAAAAATTATACACACACAAACAAAACAACACAAGAACAAATAAAAACCAGATCCAATTGCAGTTATTTCATTTCAACAGATCATTGCCATTTTCACCGCCAAATCAGACTCTAGCCAAATAATTATACACAAACATTCTTCAAGAACAAATAAAAACCAGTGAATCATCTGTCTGTCTTTTCATTTATTTTTCATTTCTTTACATCCAAGCCCACCTCTTCTCACCTCTAAACATTCTTCATCTTCTTTTATCGCAGTCACTAATTTCCATCATAGTTTTCATGTTTTCTTCTCTATTTCTTCCCTAAATGATATCAAGTGAGAGGAAACAGCAAGATTAAAGATACATGAATAAGGGAAAGGAAAAAAGAATAACCTACCAGTTGCAACCACAGTTGAAATTGAGTCTCAGATATCATCAGATAAACTCAAATCAAAGAAGCTTCACTTCATTAGTTCAAGTCAAGCCCGAAAATGTCTATCAAGTATATGTGAATAACGCCAAAGTAATAACACGTGACTTTGAAAACAAAAATCAATACTCGTGTAGCAGAAAAGTCCCACATGTAATATAAACACAATACAACATGTGCTTGCATTGATCAAGGATGCTGTATACTAATTTTCAGGGGCTTGTTCTGTTTGCTTTTTGGTGCCATGAACCATCTGTAAAATATTGCAATACATCAAGAAGGTACTACTACGATTTCTTTGCAACACCCATCGCATCGACTTGCTTTACCAACACACACACACACAAAACCAGTTTCACACTACAGTTCTCTGCAGGGCCGTTCACTATCAGGTTTCGCCACTGGTGACATCACGCGCGACCTGTAGTCGTTTCTCCTACCTCTCACTCTAACTTTCTCCTGTGGTGCTCTCTAGCAATGGGAATCAAGAAAGCTTAGTTAACTGTACAGAAATATTCCTGGCATAGGGGCAAAGGTCGTGGTATTCTCTTCTTAGCATGTACACAAAAAAATATTTGGAGCCAGGCACCAATCTACTTCCACCCTCGAACTGATGTAGCGCACGCGTGCCTGCTGACAGACGAATTTTATTTTTATCGAGATCCTCGTCATGTAGACTTAGCCAAAGACTAGTTCTAAATGCTGTAATGCTGATACACACCAATGTGGGGTTGCGGACTCGCTCTCTGTCTGCTGCCTGTCTGTCTATCTCTGTCTGCTGCCTGTCTGTCTCTGTCTGAGTCTGTCTGTCTGTCTGTCTCTCTCTGTTCAAAAGTTTGCGGAGGTGTTATTACATTGTAGATTGTACTACATCGTGTTTTATGATTTATATCAGTTGTCTGCAAGTATGATATTATGACAATGACAGGGTTTGTTTTAACGTGGCACCACCTACAATATATAATGGCTACGCCACGCTTCTGCTAATCTTCTATTGCAGACCCTATGTGAGCGTGTGCATGTGTGTGAGAAAGAGAGAGAGAGAGAGAGAGAGAGAGAGAGAGAGAGAGAGAGAGAGAGAGAGAGAGAGAGAGAGAGAGAGAGAGAGAGAGAGAGAGAGAGAGAGAGAGAGAGAGAGAGAGAGAGAGAGAGAGAGAGAGAGAGAGAGAGAGAGAGAGAGAGAGATTGATTGTGGCTTTCCTATTAGTTATAGGCGTAGTTGGTGTTAGTGTTAGACAAAGCTCGGAGCACAATTGTCCGACCTATACCGACTTAATAAAGGCAAAACCAATGTAGGTAGATGAGGCATAATTCTAAAATAATAAAATTAGAAAAGCGTAACGATTATTTTATAGGCTACTTGAAATCCTGAACCCTAAAGAGTGGTAGGTCTGTAGATGTACTCTACTACTACTACTACTAACACTACTACTACATGTACTAGTATTTTTTTTTGTTTACTCTGTGTTTGTCCTTCTCTCTCATTTTCCTGTCTCTTTCTCTCTCTCATTAGACGGCGAAAAAGGATACAGCGACTCTCTCGCTCTCTATTTTGGGACATTCGTCCTAATTAGACATAGATAGACCCTATGTTTTCCTTGTCGGTTGGTGTTTTTGTGTGAATAAAAGGAGACAAAAACAAGGAGGAACCGCCGCTGTGCCACCCCCCCCCCGGAAAATCCCCATCACTGTGTCTTGTTCTAAAAAAAACAACCCATCGGTCACTCGATAATCTACCCGAGTTGATGCCACATAGGCAGTTTTCAGGGATACCACCAGATACAAAATGCTCTCCTGGAAATTTCTGGGCATGTTACCCAGAATGGCGCACGGAATGAAGCAGATGGATTGGCTAAACATTTGGACACCATTGAAGTTGTCCTAATTTGTGAACTTTGAAATAACGTTTTGCAGCGCTTCAACTTAAGCGTGTACATTCCCACCATCAAATCAACACCAGCTGATTCTATTACTATTACTCTTTTGAAGAGCTTGTGACAATTTTGGATAAATGACGAGTTTAGTTTGACCATCATGAGCATCAGGCAAGTGCTAGCTGTGGTAGCAGTGCATACAAATTCTGAAAGTCAACGAGTACCCAAGCGTTAGAAGCATGTCAGTGTCAGTGAAGTGATGGAGATGTCACAGATGCTGTAGAAGTAGAAGAGTTGTCGGGCCAGCAAAAGTTAAAAAAACTTTTTATGTCATTATCGATCTACTGAAAAGTGCACTTCAAAAATGTATTGAGTATTGAGGCTACTCCTCGGCGCGTTGCATATGTTTGATGTTTTGACTGAGTATGCTATGACTCTTATTATTTCTGATGAAGATATCATCGATGTTGGTATTTGAAGACTTGCTGGTGTGTATTCAAAGGACTTGTCTTCTGATTTCCCAGCAGAATTGCTTCAACTTCAATTTATATGCTGATATAAAAGAACAGAGACCCGATTAAATAGCACCAACTGGAAGTCCTCATGTGATGTTGAAAAGCTACACACGAGGTCATCATGAATTTCATACCGAATGTGGAACTAGCATCGGAGTAATGTATTGCTAGTTGTTACAAACTGCTCAGGGAAACGTTGTTTTTAGCAACAAAAATAATAAAAGATGTAAAAATAGTAAACTGATCAACGATGGACCAATAACTTCTTGGTACACTGGCACTTCTTTGCATTGAAAGTTGAAAGCAATTTGCTTAATAAAATTGAGTTAAAAAAACTAACGCACGGATTTGCAGTCGCATAAAACGCGCAGATTTGCAATCTACCTACTGTAATCTTGGGCGAAATATGACAATAAGTGACAACTCCACTAATAAAGACAGAGCAAACACGTGACGTTTCGGGTATAACCCTTCGTCAGACAACAAACGAGAAATATTTAGAATCTAGATCTAATTTAGATTCTGTTATTAAGATTAAGCGTGATAGTAGTAGTAGCAGTAGTACATGTACTAGTAGTAGTAGTAGTAGTAGTAGTAGTAGAGGAACAGTAGTAATGGTGATGGTTGTAGCAGTATATGCAGTAGTGTACTAAGTAGTAGTAGTAGTAGTAGCAGTAGCAGTAGTACATTGTTGCAGTAGTAGTAGTAAATAGCAGTAGTAGAACAAGAACAAGAAGTACATGTAGTAGTAGAGGAGCAGTAGTGAGAATTAGTTATGGTTGTACTTGTATTACAGCAGTCTCCGCCAAATCAGATTAAGTTGAAGCAATTCTGCTGTAATTTAGATCTAGATTCTAAATATTTCTCGTTTGTTGTCTGACGAAGGGTTATACCCGAAACGTCACGTGTTTGCTCTGTCTTTATTAGTGGAGTTGTCACTTATTGTCATATTTCGCCTTTGACTTCACTCCACTGTGGCTCCTTCAATTATTCACTACTGTAATCTTGTAAGTTGTATATTTTAGTAATTATAGTAGGCCTCGTGTAAAAAATATATTGGTTTTTTTAATATTATTATTTTGTTTGATTTTCTTTTGCTCAATTTAACTTTCTTCCTTTTGCTGGTGAGCTCGAAATATTTCTGTATTGTAAGGCCACCTATCAAGATGTGCCTTAGGGCTAGCAGTCTTAATCCAGCACTGCAGACAGACACACACTACACAGAGACAGAGTTTATAAGTAGTAATAATAGTAGTAGTGCAAATGTAATAGTAGTAATTAGTAGTAGTAGCAGTAGTACATGTACACTAGTAGTAATAGAGGAACAGTAGTAAGTAATGGTGATGGTTGTAGCAGTACATGCAGTAGTGTACTAAGTAGTAGTAGTAGCAGCAGCAGTAGTACATTGTAGTAGTAGTAATAGCAGTAGTAGAACAAGAACTACATGTAGTAGTAGTAGAGGAGCAGTAGTGAGAATTAGTTATGGTTGTACTTGTAGTACAGCAGTCTCCGCCAAAACGCACGATTCGTCATAATGCAGTTTCTTCATGTAACTGACTTAAACAATGCAAATTATCCCCCAGAACGCAACAACGGCTGGCTTGAATTCGCCAAAATGCAACAGGTTTTTCTAAGTGTTTTCAACTTGTTGCATTTAAAGAGTCAATTCCTGTGAAAAAAACTTAATATTAATATTAATAATAATAACCTCCTCTCACCTCATTCCAGTGACACAACCTGCCAATCTTAACCAACTACTCTCAACTAATCTTTACTGACTCGGCTCTCTTTACCTCCCTCCCTCGCTCGATAGGTCTGCTAGTGCTAGACAGCCAATCCAATCGTCTCTCTCTCTTTGATCAGGATGAGAGAATGAGGAGAAAGGTCTTGTGTCATTTGTATTGTGCTCTGTATGACAGTTGACATGCGTGTCAAACAAAAAAACAACCCAACATTGTAGCTGAATGTCTTCACCATCACCACCCCTTGTTCTGGTCTTGAATAAGAGAAGAATGCAACAAATATATGAGTATGAGAAGGCTGAATAACAAACAAACCCTAAACCATAACAAACAAAAAGAGAGAGAGAGATTTAACATGACGTAATTCCAAACAAAAATGGCAATGTAGTATGTAGTGCATTATGTCATACACAGTAATGGGTCATGGCCTTTGACTGCCAAAATGCAAGACTTTTTGTGGAGTGCGCATTTTGGTGGAAACCAGTGTACCAGTGGTAGGCCTAGTGAGAAGTACATGTAGTACATGTAGTAGCAATAGCTGCTTTCTTCAACTTCAACATATATATACAAACATTGGCTAAAATTAAACGTAACAAAAACACAATTTACATGATTTTCTGTAACAAGAAACAAAGAACATTTTAATTTCGTATCATTATTATCAACATGGCAATGAATACATAAATGTATGACGAACATAATAATAAAAAAACCCAAACAAATATGGTACAAGAAAAATGTAACCAAATTTGAGAAAATGAATCAAGAATATGAGATAAATGAATAATCTATTAGTATTACTATTGTTAATTACTATAATTAAACTATTAAATTTGTATTAACTGTAGGCCTGTCATCAATAGTCAGCACTTTATTTCAGACAAAGGATTAAAAAGTGTTTTAGTTGTTTTGGTTCTTCTTCTTCCTTTGTTTTATTTAATTCAATTCAAATGCATTCCCTACAAATTTGACCCCCACCCCTTGTGTAAAGACATAGTTATAGACATACATGTATATATTATATTATATATATGCAAACATCTTTTTCACCAGCCAATTTGCAAACAACCAAATCCAAGAAACAAAATCCGACAAAAAAAACCCATACATATATCAAATAATCAAATGCACAAAAGATTCATAACATAATAGAAGAGGGTTTTCACTCTATTTGTTGTTTTTTCTTCTTTTTTCTTGTCATTTCATCAACATGTGTAACAAAACACAATGTTCATTGTCATACTTGCACTCTGGTAAACAGACTCAAACACATGAACTTGACTGGTCTCTAAAGAAAATTTAAATTATTTGCATTGCTTGGCACAGCAATTATATTGTTATGAGGGCTGAGGAGCATACACTATTTAATGGCTTTGTCGTCCCAAAGTGGGACCCCCCCCCCCCCCCAGCACAGTAAAAAAAACCAAGCAATGTTCTTAAGTCCTAGACTTCTTCACTTCAATATTCTAGTTGTTCAATTTGGTCAGTAATGACAGTTTCATCAAATTTTGTATCATGAAATGAGGACTATAAATAAATCTATTAGTATTCATATCAATTTATAAATGAAGTTTCCTTAAAGTTAAAGCATATTTTCTTTGTGCCACTGCCATCCCCAATAGCTGGTAAGGGCAAAACTGGGTAAAAGTATCAACAAAATGTATGTCCAGTTATGAACGGTGATGTAAAATACAAAAATACATGATTTGCCATTATTTAGAGTTAGTTAAAATCATATCCATATAAGCACAATTAATGAGATTGGAACGACTGATATCCAAGGCTGACATAATCTCCTGAGCAATTTTGTCGCCATCCTCCGTTGTTTGATCATCATTTAGCATTACCTGGAGGAGCAAAACAAAGGTGGAAAGTCTTTTAATTTAATTCAGATTTGTTAGAACTTGAAATGAAATGAGTGTAATACCTTTTTCTCACGAGAATCAGTGCATTAAAAATGTTAAAAATTGTTCTCACAAATAAAGTGCAGCTTTCTTTCTTTATCAGTTCCCATTCTACCTTCCGGTGTATGTATTTTTCTAGGCTGCCCTGTCCTGGCATTTTCTGTTTCCTTCTGTGAAAGTTAAATTTCTTTGCTTTAATTTTAATGCTTCTTTTATATCTTCTTCTCACTTTCTATGAGGTCAGCCTTTGGTCTTTTATTTAGGTTTTAGCACTCTATGCTGATTTAGCTATTCTATTGTCATTCATTCTGTTTATATGCCCTAACCATCTCAATTGATTTATTTGTATCTTAGTTTTTATGCCATCTGCTTTGGTTTGATCTCTTATTGTTGTCTTTATGATTTTGTGACAATCTATCTCGTTTAGTTTTCCCTACTATTCTTCTTAGATATTTCATTTCAGGTGCTTGTACTCTAGTGTATTCCCTACTGTCTAAGGTCCGAGCATCACTGCTATAGAGGAGAGTAAGACAGTAAACTGTGTTGTATACTGCCATTTTGGTTTTTGTTGACAATTTTTGTTTACCTACAAATGCCTTTCCTAGGTGGTTATATATTGTCATTGCCTTTTGGATTCTTTTGGCTGATTTCTTCTCTTTTAGTTTTCCCTCTGACTTACATCATTACTTCTAAGTAATTGTAGTTTTAAACTTGTGCTTAATTCTCCTTGCCCAATTTAAGATTTTGTGTTTTAGCTTCCATAGTTACTAGCAATGTTTTGGCGTTCTTTGCATTTATTCTCATCCCTCTTTTATTTAGTTCATTATTCATCATGCTGATATTCGACTCAAGGTCACTTTCTGATTTTCCAAACAGAACAAAATCATCAGAAAATGAAAGCATTGATACATTTTTTGTTTGAGCTTCCACATGCCTGCATTCATTTTCTTCATTTTTGAAGACGCCTTTGCGCCTGAATCCATAAATGTGATAAACAATAGAGTACTAAGGCCACAACCCTGTCTTACTCCCATATCTACATCAAATTCTTCAGATACGCTTCAGCTATTCTCACTGCACATGTTGGTTTATTGCTCTACAGTATGTTCTTTTAAGGAATGCCATAGTTCGTCCTTCTCAGTGTCAAATGTCTTTTCAAGTGAATAAAACACAGGTGCAAGTCAGTGTTTCTGTAAAGGAATTTTCCCATTATTTGTCTACTTGTAAATATGGTCTTGAACACTTATTCCTGGTCTAAACCCACTCTGATGTAGATTGTCGCCTACTCTAGCGTTTAAATCTCCAAAAACCATTAGTTCTTGTTTGGGTTTGAAATTCTCTGCAGCTATTTGTAAATCGTTTTCAAGGATCTTTTTCTTCTTTGGTGGCATTTTTGTCTTGTCCATTAGCTATTAATAATTTAATTTCTCTTCCTTTTGGTTTAATATTTACCTCTAATAAATAGTCGTACTTATAAATTTCCAACTTTCTAATAGCTGTCCATGCCTTTTATGCATTAGAGGCCTACTCCTGTTCCATTTATATCTTTGACATCTACTCCTGAGAAGATTAACTGATTCACTCCGAGAGCCGATGTATCGGCTCATTGATTTTAGATCTAGGATGGAAAGCCTTTCAGCAGTTACCCCCATTAAAGGCAAAACTATCATCCAAACCTCCTTTTATGTGAACAAATCCAAATTAACACTGGAAGAAGAAGATTCTCACTTCATTCAATTTTGGTGGTAATTTCAACGTGTTTTCTATTGATCTTGCAAGCTTTCTTTCTTTTGTTGACATTTTGTCAATTCCTTGACTGTATTTTCTGATGGATAATAGTGGTCATTCAGGGCCATCAAGGCCTTATAGAATTAGTGCTGCTAGACACGATAATTTTTGGAATCTCTAATAGTTGATGAAGATGAATCTAGCTCAGATGGTAGATCTAGTGATGAGTCTGATGATAATGTTCGATCTGACGAAAGTGAACTAGATCTAGATCGAGATGAAGATGAAACTGATGAGGAGGCGTTTCAAACTGAAAATTAGTGAATTATTCAATTCTGTCACAAAGACAAACTTATTGGACTTATAAACTGGATGGATGTGACATATGTCTGCATTTTGGATACCCTCGTATATTTATGACACTTTTGATGGATTTAGCTGATTATCAAGTGACTTTTGGCCTGATGCAAGTAATTATTTTTTCTAAAAATATTTTTCATAACCTTTTTTCATCATTATCTCTGCACCCCATGACATATAGTGAGCAAATAGAGCATTACAAATAACATGATCTGATTCCTTATTCATTTCCCTTCAATTTGATGTATAATGTTAGTGTTCAAATGTATTTTAGAGTGTTCAAATGCTTATACAGTGATATGCCTCCATTCAATTTTCACAAACCTCAAAATAATTCCGTCCGTATAGCAAAAAATTCGGAGTGAATCAGTTAAAGTATGATTTTATCCTATATTTTATATTCCTTGTCCTTTTTTCTCTGTTTCTGTAATGGCTAAAATGTCTACTTTGAATGTTTCCATTTCTTCAGCTAATTCTAATTCTTTTCCATTCATTGCCCTAATATTCCATGTTCCAAAAATCAGTCCGTGTTCTTTCCCAGTCGTCTTCGAAAATTCAAGCCGGGTATATCGTATTCTTGGAGGCAGTCTCGTTTTGGATACTACTAACTAAAACAGGTGATTAGCCAACTGTACCCTAGGTAGATGGTGGGGCTGCCACCTTAAGGCCCCCGTACCGGGCCTTGTTATTTTTGGTCAGGGCTAATTCCCTTAGCCTTTGGTCAACCAAGAACGACCTGCAAGGCAGCAGATTGTTTTCTGTCAAAGGGTTAACTCCCTTAGCCTTTTGGTGAGCCAAAAATCGTGGAGGGCGGGACGCCTAATTTCTGTACAAGTGCTTAGCTGTCTACTGCCCGTATAGAGTGCAGCATGAAACAAAAAACAAAACAAAACAAGAAAGCCTCCAAAGCACATTAAAAAAGTCAACTCCAATTAAAAAGTCAATAATAGAAAACAAAACAAAAAAGAAAAAAACAGTTCATAATCTAAAACAAAACTATTTGTTAATTGGAATTGATGCTTTCCACCATATGCAGGGATGGTAGCGTGGATTACGATAAAACAGTTAGATGAAAGGAAGACGTGAAAGAGTGAATAGTTCAAGAAATAGGGAATACTAAAAGCATCTGTTAGTTAAAGCAAACAAAATTATTGCCACCATTAGAAAGTTTGAGTCATCTTTGAAAAACAATAAAGACTTAATGCTAAATAAAGATGTTCATTGAAGAAAAAAAAAGCCTGCTTGGGTTCTGTGATATGGTAACAAACCTCTAATTCCATAAATTTCCCAAGGCCGTCAACTTCATCCAAGTGAATCCGAGTTTGACCGTGCATAACCAGAAGTCGGTTTTTCTTCACAGCTCCTTTAACGCCCAGGGAGTGTGTCAAAAGTGTCTGAAACATTAAAAAGAAATCAGGAATTAGACAAAAGATACAGTGAATGCCGTTTAAGTCGTTCACAACACCTTGACTGAAAGATCGACTTAAATGTGATTTGTGTGAAGAATCTAACTTTTTTATTTAAAGTCACATCTTGTCAACTATAGACTATCACAGTATGGTTTTCTAAAATAAGAAAACAATGTTTAGAATTTGCCATACATGCATTTCACTTTAAAATTATTTAGCTAGAGCCTATAACGTGCGTTTTTGTGGTGTCGGTGGCCGAGCAGTTAGTCTGCCGGATTGGGGATCATGAGGTCCCGAGGTCGAATCCTAACAAAACAAGGTCCGACGTTGTGTTCCTTTGAAAAGATGCATTCCCCCACTCTACCCAGGTGCAAACGGGTGCGAGCATTAGCTTGGGAGTGAAAACCTGTGTCAGACTAACGTCCTGGCCAGGAGGTGATTATTGTCACTTGAAGAAATATCATGGTTGACATCTTAACACCAAGAAAGATCACGCCCATGATTGAAAATAAAAAGGATGTGATGAAAAATCATATTGCGTAATTGACAAAATATGGAGAAATATGTCCACACAAAACACCGCAATTTCAAATAATATTACTTAGACATTTTTATTATTTATATTCATGTTTTAGCAGAATGCCGCTTAAAGAAGACAGCTCTATTTATTTCAATTTCATATGACCACAAGAGTCCGGAAATGAAATACATGTTATTTAAAAATCATATGTGGAATGATAGGAGCGGCTAATTGCCTTTTTGAATATTCTACGGGAGACGGAAAATTAACCAAAGCAGGAGCTAAATTTTGTGATAATTTGTACACTATGAACTATTTCGAGCTAGAACTATGACCACGATAATTGACTCTTGATCATTTTCATCTATAAAAGATATTTTGTGTTGAGCTGACTATGCAACAAAATTCGATTATGATAGATTTGGCAAACTGACACTATGCAGGTTAGCAGATCTGATCCTTCTCACTACTGCATTGTTCTGATAGGCTTGGAACACTTTCGCTGTAACGTCCGAGGCTATAACATACTTGATGACACAATCACCCCTTTATT
Organism: Doris montereyensis; assembly: GCA_037039925.1. NCBI lineage: Eukaryota > Metazoa > Mollusca > Gastropoda > Nudibranchia > Dorididae > Doris > Doris montereyensis. Next base: position 697,364 of record JAXRKP010000017.1, on the reverse strand, counting down.
CATCTTTATACATGTATCTATCTCTTTTTAAGACATATATCTCCCTTCTCTTTCTGTTTCTCTGCATCTCTCTGTTTGTTTGTTTTTTTGTACTGTCTCTCAATCTCTCTCTTCTTTCCCTTCCTTTGTTTGCTCATGTCTTTGAACAGTCATTTTGTAAAAAATATATATTTAGAAAACATGCCTTTTCAGACTATTATAGGGACCCTCTGTCTTGTCCTTGTAGAAGTGTGCTTGGCGCCACCATGTTAGAGAGTGGCATCAGGTAATAAATTTTGGTGGTGCACTGACATCAGGCTGAGATTGTTGTCTTGCGTGCTGGTTCCATTGTTATGACTATCGACACATGGTAATGAATCAATGCCATGGTGTATGTTGGCACTTAATGGTGTACTGGTGTCAGGTTGCAGTGTGCTAGTGCCACCGGGATAAAGATCGACAGTAATGAGTCAATGCCATGATGCAGATTGGCACATGTTGGTGCATTGGTGTCAAGCCGACATTGTTGTCTTGTAGTGTGCTAGCGTCACAGGGCGAAAGGTACTCAGGAACCTTGTAATAAGTCAACGTCATTATACAGATTGGCACATGTTAGTGCATTGGTGTCAAGCACAAATGTCATAATGCAGATAGGCACCTGGTGATGTGGTGGTGGTGCGCTAATGCAAGGCTATGGGACGTTCACTTGAACTAATATGCTGCATGCATCATCTTCAAGTTTTGTCATAAAAAAACGAGATAAAAATATGACACGTTGTATTTATGTCCTAGCATGCTGAGTCTGTTACACAACACATTTGCAATCATATTGTCAACGGAAGGCATTGATAGATCTTCTCTACTCTAAGGGGATTGTAAGCAAACCAATTTTTGTCAATGTCACCAGCAGTTGCCGATTGTTATAGTGATATCAATTTTGCTAGCTCACTGGAATGTGTACTTGACTTTAGAATTCAAGTCTAAATTTGGTAAATTGGTTAAACATTGCAATATTAATTTATACAACAAAAAAAGAAAAAGTGTAAGATTGCTTATTTTCATCCACACGGAAGGACCTAGAGTTCGCCTTAACACCTTTTGTGTTTTAACTCACAAACACCCTCCAGATTGTTATAGCATTCATTTTCATCCACACAGATAACATGTCCTTGTCAGTAGAACTCAAACTGTTTCATCGATGTTAGCCGATCATATCATTCCCGTTTGCCTGACCTCAAAATGTAGATCTAAGCCAGCACAGACAGTACATATTTGACCCGCCTTCTTTAGCTGCTGATAAACTGTAAATTACCAGGTATTTATCCAAATAAAGTGGGGATTTTAAAACCTTTATCAAATGCCAGATTGTTATAGTGTTTCAATTTTTAAGATTTAGCAAGAGAAAACGGGGACATTCCAGTATGGAAATTGTCATTTAGCTATTTAGCTCAAAATGTTACCTAAAAATTTAATGTAATATGGATCACCTGGAAATCATTTTTAGTTGCTATTTAGCACTGAAATTACCAGTTGCTTTCATTCACAGACCATCGAGTATGTGAACAGCACATGAAGACACAATGATTTGAGAGGGAGATTTGCTAAACAATCCAGAACAAAAAGCCAATGTCAAATGTATTAGCAGCGAAGATTTTGTTATATGATATAACATTAAAACTAAAATCTCATAGCCTACATGAAGGTAGGGAAGTTTACATGAATTCCTTGAAGGGAAAGAAAAAAGTTTCTTGAATTAAATTCAAATTACCCGAACAATTTATGAGATGGATAAAGTGAAATTACAGCGCATTTACACATTTGACGGACATAAGCCATTGATTACAATGGATTACAACGCAAACAGAAGCAAGCAAAAAAAGAAATTCAATTAAATCAAAAATTTAATGCAGATAGTAAATTTTAGCTATTTAGCATAGCTAGTTTTGACCATCGCTCGCCAGAAACACAATGGATACAGCCAATGCAGTTGGTCATCTTTTATTACATAAACAATGGATAGGTAATAAAGGGTCATTACAGCGCATAACACATTTGGGACATAAGCCATATTAGAGGGATTACATGCATGATAAAAAAGAATTTTAAATCAAATTACAGATGTATTTTATGATATTTTGGAGAAAACGATTGCAGTTGCCGTTGAGACTGGGCATTTAGAGGGGCAATTTATATTGAAAAAATTTGGTTTCATTGATTTTATGGCATTTCAACGAAACAGGCATTTAGGCAATCACTACTGTATTATTAATACACTGCAGTACAACTAGGCATACAACACACAAGTACAATCCATGTGCCATGTTTTACTGTTATTACTTATACTAACTTTGTGAATTGTGGTAGCTTGGCCTTCTTGTAAAAAGACAGCACATTCATCTCCCCCTCTATGCGTATGAAAGAGAAAGAGAGAGAGAGAGAGAGAGAGAGAGAGAGAGAGAGAGATGAGAGAGAGTGTTTAGTTATGGTGTAGGTGTCAGACAAAGCCCAGAGTGGAAACTCTCTCTCTCTCTGTATGTCTGTTGGTCAATCTCTATCTGTTGTGCCTGTAGTGTCACACATGGCAGTGTCAGTAGTACAGTTTGTCTTTTCCTCCGCTGAGAGATAGACCACTGATGACCATTGCGAAATTCAAGACTTTTTCAAGACTTGAGACTATGTTCTTTTAAAACCCAGCCATTTTCAAGACTTGAAAAAGTCTTGAATAGGCTGCCCATTTTTGAAGACTCCAAGACTGCCGTACGGACCCCGTAAAGTCATAACAAAGCAGACATTTTTCGTACCTTTATTCCGTCAGCGTCTTCAACTTCCACAACATGAAAATCTGATAACTTTGGGCCTTCTTGATCAGCCCGGCGATAGGAAATTAGTTGAGATTTCTCACCCTAAGAAACAAAAATTAGAAAGCATGTAAAATTACCATAGAGGTGAGGAAGATTAAACTTAATGAATTAATGAAGGAATCTTAATGCATTCGTCTAATCATTGCCTTTTCACCCTATACTACGAAAACAGACATCCACTTATTCCCGTCTCGGGTAACTTTTGATGTCCCTCCACAAAAGGCCCCCTCTCTCCTCAAGTTATCTTCCATTAACCTTCTCCACGTTAATCGTGGCCTTCCCCATACCACCTTTCCCTGTGGATTCCACTAAAGGGCATGTCTTGTAGTACTTCTCTGAGAGTGTGTGTCCTATCCATCTCTATTATCCTATTTCTTCTGCTATTGTTCTCTGTGCTATAACCAGCAAATTTGGCACACACAAAAAAAAACAAAACAAAAACAAAACCCCCCAAAACTGAAAGATTTACTCTACAAAAACGGTGAGCGTGACCTGAAAATAAAATAATTATGAACACCTGTAAATAAATAAATAAATTATAATGTCTAGGTATGGTTTGGGTTTTTATTAAAAGTAGCATTCATTACTACTAATTGATTATCATTATAAGATTTAAGAACTATATATATCGTTTATTAGTACAGGAAATTACACTGTTTGTTGTTCACAACAAAAAATGAATCAACAGTATATCCATACTCTCTCATTTATTCATAGGCCTCTCGCGCTCATAATGTTAAAGACTTCACAATACATGAGATACAATACAATACAATAAAGTGGAATGTTAATTTTTTACATAGATGAAATCTTAATTTCATATGGTGAAAGGGAGTCAAGATTTATAAAAAAATAGCAGAGTACCCGGCGATGCACGGAAAAAGGGGTAATTTTAGAGAAGGGCCTCAGGATACACCACGTTTATGGTTCGTCCTTCCTTTGCAAGTATACTTAACGTGTCTTCACTTTAAATCCATAGAATAGCCAATTGACACCAAAGTATGTCCACACAAATAGACCTCAGGTATAAAATACAACGTTCGGTCAGTAGGCTAATGGTGCATGATGTGGGAGATAATAGTATGTCCTTCAATGTCATGATGGATATGGTGACACACATGCTGAGATTTCCCTCCTGTTAGTGGGGCTATTGCTGACCCACTTTTACAGGTTGCAAAAGAATTAATCGACTGGTGAATGTTTACACTATGTGAGTAGTTTTCAATTGGCAACATGAATCAACGAAGCAGTGTTCTGGGTAGTGTTAGTCAAGTCCAGCATAATGGCGGACTAAAATAATTATGTTTAATTTATGATGATTCACAAAGCGAGTGCCGACAATTTACCAAACACAATAATATGAATTTTAAACGCCCAAACCATTCCCGGTTTGATCACATTGTCGGTGCCAAATAGGAACTCTGTCCGCTTGGCCGTTTAGCAGATTAGCGGCAACACACACATAGAAAGTGAATTATATAGATAGGACTGGATACCAGATCATAATGCCCACTTCTCTATCTGTAGTGGCAGGTAAAGCTTTATGATGAGATTAATCGTTAACAAATTATCTATTTCAGCTCTTGTGGTTTCCATAAAACTTCAACTCAGTTTTTAAACTTCTTTTGAATGAATTAAAAGTTGGGTTTGACCTAATTTTAAAACTGATGATGTTCCAAAACACAGGAGCTACCGCACTAAAGGATTTATTATAAAGGCAGGTGATTTATGGTCAGACATTAAAACGGCATTATAGAAGATCTCGAGATTTCACAGGTTTGTACTAAAACTAAATTGTACTTCTTTGAGGTGGGCAGGAAACATGTTTTGAAAACATTTAGAAGCTTTACATAATTGTTTTTAATCAATGCAGTATTTGAATGGCAGCAAGAAATCATGCTATGCTATCATAAACTATCACCCAAAACATTCATAAAAAACAAATTGGACAGATTCACATACCTGAATGCACTCAACTTGAGTCTTCCATCAGGAGAATTAAAAAAGGTGTCCTCTTGTACAATTGTTAGACCTTCATTGCATGCAAGCTTTTTGGCTCTGACTTTCAACTCCTCCATGTTTGGCACCCTTGCCTTGATCTCCACATTAAAGGCATTTTGTACTTTGTTTTGGAGAGGTAGAGAACCTACAGGTGCCTGTCTTTCAATGAAAGGAGAGGAAAACAAGTGAAAAGGTGAGGTAGGGTTGGGGTAAAGAAAAGTTAGCTTACACTACAAATGAAGGAACAATAAAAATTTGAGGAAATGGTGGAAGATGTCATTACGACGCTAATAACGGAGAAATATGTATAAATACGAAGTGAAATGTATTGGAAAATAGTAATCTGATGAGCAAGGTGCACAAACTTCATGCACGTAACAACATTAACATATTGAATAACCATTAATCTTTGGTTGCTGTTCACCCAGCTTTACGTGTTGTAAGTTATCGATATTTCCTAGTGTTTCTTAATTGGGAGATGAATTGGTATCGTGATGACTGGAGGAAGACAATACCAACATGGCTATACTGATCTGTCTTCCTTGCAGCAGTCATGGTGGACACCATGCAAAACATTTTATTTTAAGATACTCATAATTTATGAAGGAGGAGTTCCATTGTAAGGTATCCTATTTAAATTGTACTGGAGAGTATCAAGTTCAATGACAAATAAATATAGCACATGTCAATAGTGTCTGTGTTTAGGGTCGTCTTCTGAAGTTCAGTCCAGGTGTAATATATTTGGTTCTTCTGAATTGGTTTTGGGTAAGCAGGTGATTATCCCACTGTACCCTAGGTAGATGGTGGGCCTGCCACCTTGGAGGCCCCTCACCGGGCCTTGGTTTTGATGTCAAGGTTAATTCCCTTAGCCTTTGGTCAGCCAAGACCCACCAACCTACAAGGCAGCAGGGTGTGGTATTCAGTCAGGGTTAACTCCCCTAGCCTTTGGGCAGCCAAGGGGAGGTCGGTTCTGAACTAGTCGATAATTGTATGTAATTAAAAACATGTCATGGCAGTGAGATGGTGCTTGTTAATGGAGAGTCTTATTTCAATTTATATAGTGGATAAACTTATAGTAATTTATAGATATCCAGATGTGTGTGCTCATAATGATCATTTTGCATTACTGTAATGAGGCTACAAATAAAACATTTAGGACCTTACCAACTGAAAGATGTTGCATTATATTCGCTTTCGATGGAACAGTGAAGTATGATACTGTCAAATGGTTGACTATTAGCGTAGAAAAATGGCGCTTATTTTGCTTCTATTGTTTAATATATTAAGGCGATAGCATGTTCAAAAAGTGGCTGAGGCCGGACGTGAAACATTTGAAAGGAAAGGTTAAGAAGAATCAATGTAGTTCAACTCATATAAAATAATAATAATAATAATAATAATAATGCAAAATTTATATAGCGCCCCTATCCATGAGAGTCATGCTCATGTGCGCTTTACAAAGGCTAAGACCCACATCATATAATAGCTTACATAATGTACTCAATACTTAAGATTACTATAAAATCAAGATATCTACATACACGAAAATTGTTATGTAATTAAGATGAACAGTACCTAAATGACGATATGTGCTGTTTACAAGATGGCCCTATACACACGTGCGCGCACACACACTCACACGTATACATACAAACACACACATTGCAGATCTAACTTGTTAACTATCAGTCAGATTCAGAATAGTATTTTTTTGAGTAGATTTTTGTTCATATATTGATTTCACTCCACTATGGCTCCTTTGTGTATTAGTTTATTCAGTATTAAAAAAAAATTACTGTAAGTCTATCCGTCATGCTATCGAATAGCGCCGGCCTTTTAACCCTTTTGGTTGCTATATTCACGAAAGGCGAATTTCCGGTATGTATGGGTTTCAAATCCGACGTTAGCCAAAAGGGGAATTCCTAATAAGGACCATTTAAAAGGCGAATTCTTTATTTTCAGTGCCTGTAGTAATTCAGGAGTTGCTCCCCTTTTCTTACGATGCTTTATTCGACTACGGTAATTTTTATTGGGTGTTTTGAACTGCGATTTGACGATTTTTCTTGTTTTATTGGTTTGTTTACATTAGCGATGGAATTTGATGATGAGGCTGATACATATATAGACATGATATTGACTCTGGTGATGAGTTTATGCCCGGGAGTGATGATTCTAGCTCGGTTTCTGAAGCTGATAGACCTTAACTAGATCTAGATCTATATTTAGACGATCGTGATGTTAGTCCTAGGCCTATGGATCATGGTGACAAAGAGGGACAGAGAGGGGGAAGTGGGGTGACAGAGGAGGTCTGACCAAGAGTGGGTTTGGAGAACGCTAAACAATCAAATATTTAGCTTGCCCATATTCCTAACTAGCCTGAAAATTTATTACCTTGTGATGTGTCCTTTGGATATTTTTTCCTAAAAGCTTTTTCAGCCTGAAAATTTAGATGTAAATAGGGACAAATAGGTTAGCAACCAAAAGGTAAAAAAAAAAATGTTTGTAGTTGAGGTTTCCCTACTTGGCCAACCCTTTCTGGGTCAAACGAGACATCAGATCTAAGGATCTATCATCTAGATTAGATCTAGATTAGATCTAGATTAGATTCTAGGTCTAGGTAAATCTACATTAGATCTAGAGTCTATATAATCTAGATTTAATTTTATGTGGTTATGACTATATCTAGAATCTAGATCTAGATTCTAAATCTAAACCTACCAGACAAAGATCTGGTTCTAACCTGTGATATTATATTTATTTATAATGCCTCACCTCGCGTACAAAAGTGACGAACAAGCTAGACATAGACCTACACATATATACAAACAATAGGATATTTAGCGCCTAGCGCGCAAAATTATCTGCTCTTGTTTCAGAAACAGATCGGTGGTAACCTCCCCTGGGTGGAAACTTTATTGCGTGGAGCCGGATTCCCTCTTTAATTACTGTAAAATACGAGGGCAGTGAGTACCCCTCGTCATTATTCATAAATAATAATGTTATTACAAAAACAGTATAACTACTGCTACCATTTATACTCTTGTTAATACTCATTATAATGCTGTAATGCTAATTTGTGGTGATAATTATTATAATAATGAGAGAAGGAGAAGGGACAGGATGACCACCAGTAATGATAATAACTTTCTTTCTTTATCAGTTCCCATTTCTACCTTCCGGTGTATGGGTTCAGAAGCCCGAAATGATCTTCTCCAGGTTGCCCTGTCCTGGCATTTTCTGTTTCCTTCTGTGAAAGTTAATTTTTTTGCTATAATGCCTCTTTTATATCTTCTTCCCACTTTCTTCGATGTATGCCTTTTGGTCTTTTACCTTGGGTTTTCTAAGTCAATAACTCACAGGTGCAAGTGAATGTTTCTGTAAAGAAATTTTTCTATTTGTCTAATTGTAAATATGTGGTCTTGTACACTTCTTCCTGGTCTAAATCCACTCTGGTATTCTTCAATCTGATCGTATAATCGGTCAGTCAAAATTGAGACAAAATTGGATGCCCAGACAAATTCATAAAGATAGTCAGAGAATTCCACGACGGCGTGCAAGCTACCAGAGGGTACCCAAGTCCATAATTTGCGTGAAACAAGGCTGCGTGTTGGCCTCGACCCTGTTCAACATGATGTTATCGGCAATGCTCACCGACGCAGACGCATACCGTGACAAAAATGTTGGCATTGACATCGGGTACAGAACAGATGGAAAGCGTTTCAATCTATGCAGATTGCACGCCAAAACCGAGGTTCAAGAAGAAACTGTTCGATACCTCTTATTTGCCGACTATTATTATGCTCTTAACGCCACCCTGAGCGAGACATGCAAGAGAGTGTAAATCCTTCTGCTCAAGCATGCAACGACTTTGGACACAATTAATACAAGCAACAACAACAACAACAACAAAAAGGACGGAGGTTCTCTATCATTATCAACCTACCCTAGACATCGCCTACCAAGAACCCACTACGACCATCAATGTTGAGAATCTGAGCAAAACAAAATTGTCTACGTTGGCAGTATCAGAATCTTATCTGACATTATTTTATATAAGTATCATCTTATCTATCTTATTTTATCAAGTCTTATCTCAACTTATATTCCATATCTTTTTTTCTCGTTTCTTACCTGATCTTTTCTTATCTAATCCTTTCTATGTTCATGTTGTCTCATATTATATAATTTTATCTTATCATATCTAACTTTATTTTTTCTCATCTTATATTATCTCATCTTATGTTTTCTCATCTTATGTTATCTCAGCTTATATTATCTCAGGAGACTCGGTAGTACAAAGGCAAAGTGTCGGCCTCTCAACCGAGAGGTAGTTGAAAACAATTCTCGAGTTTTTTTCGAGTACAATATACCCCCTCTAGTTCAGGTAGGTGGATTGTAACAGAGTTACTTTTTTCTCTGAGGGGGATTTTTCAAAGTTGGTGGGGGCCCATGACGTAATCAGTCTTGGCGTGTGCTAAGCCTCTAGAGATTGTGACGTAATCGTTTTTAGTGCGCCCTAGTATTCGATTCCTTTATGTCTGGACAATTCAGCATGAGTTTAGGTTCGTGTAGTATTGTGTGGAATTGTATTGAACCTTCTTGTATTGTCTTGAACGTTCTGGAAATTTCCGTTTCTGGAAGAGTCTTTGTTTCTAAGTATAAAAAGCCATTTTTTTTTACCTACTATTGAGGGAGGCGAGAGATAGATTCGACAAGTGCGAGAGAAGTACATGACTGATTCCATCTTTACATGCCAGCATTATGAAATTGCTTCACTTCATTGATTGATTGTCGACTGTGAGTATAATAAACGTCTTTGTTGTAGTTATTAATTGAGCGTTGGCGTTTCTGGATTGTGTTTACGCTTCCATTACCCTTCGTAACATTGTGAGGGCTTGTCCGTGATCAGATAATCTGGGATCTAGACCTATCCCGTTAGATCTAGATTCTTACAAATTCCATAGATCTAGATTTTACATCATCAAAGGAGGACAGGCAATATTGAATCTAGATAATCTATATCTGGATCTAGATCTAAACCTAGTTGAGGAAACCCTAGGCCTTGAATCTATTGACATTAACGAAGGAATTTTATTTTATTTAGTTTGATTAACTCTCCTGTAGTTGACAAAGGAACATCCTACAAAGTTGTTTTGTCACCCTAATAATAATAATAAGATTACACAACTACTAACGAAGGAATTACCCCTAGATCTAAACGAAAGGATTACCACGGTCGGACTATTGTTGGCATATCTCAAATCAGTGGCCTATATCTTGGAACCATCTATCCAAGAAAAGAAATTATTATGTCAGAGATCATTGCTAGATTATCAGTGGGAGGCCCTTAGCCTTTCAGCAGATGAGAGAAAAGACTACATCAAGAACGTATTGCCGAAAGGGAGGAGAGAAGAAAGAAAACGAGAACGAGAACAGCAACTGGGACTGGAGAAATTACGGCTGGCCGAAGAGGAAAAGAAATGAGAGCAAGATGTCGACTGGAGGCAAACATTAACAACAACAGTTCCCCAGTGGTTCTTGCATATAAACTACCAAAGCTACCATCATTTGTAGACCTTGCTGATGCATTGGATAACTGGCTTACCAGATATGAAAACTTCGCCACAGCAAACGGTAGGAGAAGAGAAATCTGGCCGACGTATTTGAGTGCTTTGTTAACTGGAAGGGCATTGGACTGTTTTTCACGCCTATCTCAAGAAGAGGCAAAAGACTACGAGTGCGTTGCAAAGCCGTTACAACCTTACAATGGATGGATATAGGCATATGTTTCGTTACTGCAAGCCAGAGAATGGAGAAAATTCAAGTATGTTTATTGTGAGGCTCAAGACATATCTTGAAAGATGGGTGAGGTTAGCGGAGGTTGACGAAAACTACAACAACCTAATAGATCTCTTTGTTCTGGACCAATATTTATGGATGCCTGCCCGGACGATCTGGCAACACATATCCGCGAGAAGAAACTATCCTCACTGAAAGATGTGACAGAAACAGCAGGTACTTCCTTCACAACAAGGAGCCGACAGTTGAGTAGCAGTAATGGACGGAATGCAAAAAGAAGTATTGCGGAGACAAATGCAAATACTACAGCATGTTTCAAGTGTGGGAGGCCTGGACACAGATCGATGGAATGTAAAGCTGGAGGAAGCAAAGACCAGGACGTCAAATGTTTTAAGTGTGGGAAACGAGGACATACGATGAAAAGTTGTGTTGGAGCTGGTGGAGATAGACGAGGTTATGACCTCAAATGTTATAAGTGGAAAACAAGGCCATATGGCGAGGTACTGTGAGGCATGGAATCAGAAACATGGAATCGCACCGAAGAAGGCGGGTGCATTGGTAATGAGGCTCGCGGAGTCTTATAGGAGACCAAAAGGTTGGTGTCGTGAGAGACACGGGCTGTGAAGGCGTTATCGTGCGTCGGAGGTTAATGAGAGATGAGGAGCTCACTGGAAAGAAATGCTTTATAACGAGAATTGATAACACGATGTTGCTGGCGAAGGAGGAGTAACCGAAGTGAGGACACCATACTTGAAGGGAAAGGTCACAGCATTATGTATCCCTGATGCCATCTATGATTTAGTTGTCGGAAACGTGGATGGAGCAAGAATCCTGGCGATCCGGATAATTGGATGGTGGGTGCATTAGCGATGAGAGCCGAGGCAGGACGGAAGGAAGAGAAACGAGGCATCGATCGGAGGGAACTGATTCGACTGCAAGAGGGAGGCCAGGCGATAGTGAAGCTGACAGAGGCTACAGTACCAAAAGCGAGAGGAAAGAAGACTGCTCGCTTTGAAAAGCGAAAAGGTGTGTCGTGTACATAATCTATGAGGACGGCGGCCGACGAACAAGTGTGAGACAGACAGTTTTGCCACAGGATTTGCGGAACAATGTGATGTCGGTGGCTCATAACATTATTATGGGATGACATCAGGAAATTTGGAAGACGAAAGATAAAGTCATCAGTAATTTCTACTGGCCTGGAGTAGAAGGAGATGTCGCAAGATTTTGTCGTTCCTGTGAAATTTGCCAGAGGAAACATTACGACAGAACGGCAAAACTGAAAAAGTTCAACCCTGGTGACAAAGTATGTGTTGTTACCAATTGATACGAATAAGTTGCTGTTGCGATGGAAATGTCCCTTTGAAGTAGTATCAGTGGTTGGGATCAACGACTACAAGGTGAAGATGCAGAATAAGATAAAGACAGTCCACGCAAACTTGCTGAAGCGCTTTATCTCTCGGATTGATAGAAATATTGACACGGGTGCAAGACAACAACCTATCATCACGGAGACAGAGAGGCGTCGACTGGCAGTGATGGACTCCAGACGTGCAATAAAACTCATGGAGGTGGTGCCTGCACGACGGCAGCGGTGAACGAGTGCATCGACGATGCGACGGCCGGATGAGTTTTACGTCGAACGTTTTCGCCATCCCGTTGTATTGAGGATAACCAGAAAGCTTTCAACAACGTGACAGCGGCACGTGATTCAACCTATCGAGGTGGCGTGGCTGTAGTCGAGGACAACGATTTCGACGACGGTGGAACATCGGCAGAGGACCTTCCTGATCTAGGAACACATGGGATCAACAGGAATCTCACCGAGACCTGAAATTCGGGGCAAACCTATCGCCGGAGGAACGTAAGTATTTGCTTGATATGATATGCCAATACAGTGTGAAATGTCTTTTTTAAGTCAATAAAACACAGGTGCAAGTCAATGTTTCTCTCAAGGAATGTTTCTATTATTTGTCTAATTGTAAATATGTGATCTTGTACACTTTTTCCTGGTGTTCTTCAATCTGATCCTCTATTCTTTTCCTTAGTCTCATTTCCAGAATCCTGGCATATACTTTTCCTGGTACGCTAAGTAGTGATATTCCTCTATAGTTTGAGCATTCCATAGTTGATCCTTTCTTGTGCATTGGTACTACCGTTCCCTTATTCCAGTCATCTGGTACCTGTTTGGACTTCCATGCTTGTTGAAATATTGTATGTAGTAGTTTGTCTGCCTCTCTCCCTTGGTTTTGAATCATTTCTGGATAAACTTGATCTGCTCCTGGGGCTTTTCCTAATTTCACTTTTCTTATAGCTGTTTGGATTTCTTCCATTGAGATATCTACATCTTCAGCTGTCTCATCTAGATTACTTGTTACTCTTGATAATTGATCTGTACTCCTTGTTTCATATGTTCTGGAGAGATTATGTAATTGTTAAAAATACTTTCTCCACGTTTCCATGATTTCGCTATCTCCTTTCATTATCTCACCTTTAACGTTCTTAATTTGTCGCATTGGGCATGCCTTGGTCTTTCTCATGCTCTTCATTGCTCTCCAGAACAGCTTTTGATTTCTTTGATAGCTTTCTTGAAGTCTTTGTCCAAACTCTTCCCACTGTTCCTGTTTTTGCTTTCCTAACTTCCTCTTTGGCGATAGTTCTTTTACTCACGTAATCTATCCTATCCCCTGGTATCGTTGTTTGCAAGTATTTCTTCCAGGCATCCTTTTTTCTTTGATTTTAGTATTGACATTCTCATTCCACCATGCTGTTTTTATATCTCCTTTAATTTGTTTCCTACCACAGACCTCTTCAGTACAACTGAGGAGTGTTTCCTTATAGATTTGCCACTTTTTTTCTATTGTGCTTTCCTTCAGATCCATCTGCCTTTCACTGATAGATTTTTTTATCCTGGATTGGTATATCTGTTTTACTATTGGTTTATTTAGTTCTTCTATTTTGGGTTTATTAGCTTGTTCTCTTTCCTTTTCTGTTTGTTTTCTTCATTTAATAATCTCATTTTGGCTATCACTAGGTGATGATCACTACATATTTCAGCTCCTCTGTTTACTCTTGCATCCATTGTACTGTAAAAAAGAGAACTACTAACTATTATGTAGTCTATGATTGACTTTTCACATATGTCTTCATTTACTCTTGTATATTTGTGAATATCTTTATGAGGAAAAAATGTGTTAGCTATTTTCATGTTATTCTTTAGGCAAAAATCTATTAGTCTCTCTTCATTTGGAGAAGTTGTTGTCCCCCCTTCTTTACCTATTACTCCTCCTAATGTTTCTACATTGTTGCCTACTCTAGCGTTTAAATCTCCTAAAGCCATTAATTCCTGTTTGTGTTTGAGATTCTCTGCAGCTATTTGTAAATCATTTTCGAAGATATCTTTTTCTTCTTTGGTGGCATCTTCGTTTGGTCCATAAGCTATTAATAATTTAATTTCTCTTCCTTTTGGTTTAATATTTACCTCTAATAGCCGTGGGCTTACAAATTTCCAAATTTCTAGTAGCATTTCTTGTCTTTTATGCATTAGGAGGCCTACTCCTGCTCTAGCTCTATCTTTGACATCTACTCATGAGAAGATTAAGGTATGATTTGGTCCCACATTTTCTATTCCTTGTCCTTTTTTCTTTGTTTGTGTAATAGCCAAAATGTCTACTTTGAATTTTTCTATTTCTTCAGCTAATTCTAACTCCTTTCCATTAATTGCCCTAACATTCCATGTTCCCAAAAACACAGTCCGTATTCTTTTCCAGAGTCGTCTTCGAAAGTTCAAGCCGGGTACATCATTGTATATATTACTTTGAATCAGGTTGTTTTGGATAAGCAGGGGATTAGCCCACTGTACCCTAAGTAGATGGTAGGGCTGCCACCTTGAGGCCCCCTACCGGGCCTTGTTATTTTCTGTCAGGGTTAACTCCCTTAGCATGTAGTCAGTTAAGGCCAGCCTGTTGTTATTTTCTGTCAGGGTTAACTCCTTTAGCATTTGGTCAGTCAAGACCGGCCTGCAAGGCAGCAGATTGTTTTCTTTCAGGGTTAACGCTTACCCTTTGATCAGCCAAGACCTGCCTGCAAGGCAGCAGGAACTTTGTTCGTATCATTGATATTTGCACCGTCCAAAGTATACAGTGAGCTCAGGGCGAATTTAGAGGAAACAGCATTATCCTATATTAATGAAAGAGTCAAAGGAAAGAAGTAGAACATACCGGTAGTGCCCCTCACCTGAGTATGTTGGGCTAATGAAGGTAAAGATCAACATGACTGTTAAAAAGATGTCACCCGCCTCGCTCCTTCAAATCAATATAGGCATCTTCATCGTCATTGTTATTGTAATCATCGTCATCGTCATCATCATCTTCATCATCATCGTGATTGTCGTCATCGTTATCATCACCTTCATCGTCATCGTCATTACTACCAAACATCGTCATCTTCATTATCTTCAACATTAAACAAAAAGAAAATGATGGATTTATAGACCGTATCACCGGACAAGTACAGGCTCACTAATTGTATATTATTTATCTCATACCCGTACACAAATACAGACTCACCAATTGTACATTATTTATCTTATCACCGTACACAAGTACAGACTCACCAATTGTACATTATTTATCTTATCACCGTACACAAGTACAGACTCACCAATTGTACATTATTTATCTTATACCCGTACACAAGTACAGACTCATCAATCGTACATTATTTATCTTATCCCTGTACACACGTACATACTCACCAATTGTACATCATTTATCTCATCCCCGTCCACAAGTACAGGCTCACCAATTGTACATTATCTATCTCATCCATCCCCGTACAAGTACAGACTCACTAATTGTACATTATTTATTTCACTCCGTACAAATACAGGCTGACCACTGTACATTATTTATCTCATCCCCGTACAAGTACAGACTCACTAATTGTACATTATTTATTTCACTCCGTACAAATACAGGCTCACCACTGTACATTATTTATCTCATCCCCGTAAAAGTACAGGCTCACCAATTGTACATTATTTATCTCACCCCCGTACAAATACAGAGTCACTAATTGTACATTATGTATCCCCCAGCAGACCATTTCATTCAAATTCCTTGTCAACTCCAGCGGGAGTATACATTGCACAAGTCTTTTAAGCTCTTCGTACTATCACTCTGATACGATCTTTCTCTACCTATGGCTGGGTACTCATTCACACCTGAGTCAAGCGAGGAAAGCAGAGTGAAATGCCTGTACAACGTTGTGAAAAACTTCCCCACTTGTGCCAGCCGTGGGGCGTGAACCAGTGTCGTCTTGATTACAAGCTCACATATATACGGTTCAGCTACAACACATCATCATATTATTTTCATCTTCATCATCCTCATAAACACAACCCCTGCCACCACCATCGTCGTTACAGTAACTTATTATATCATTACCGTCATCACAAACATTTTGTTGTAAACGTTATCATAATCGCTCTTATCAACGTTGTTATCACATTATGGCAATACATGTTATCTAAAGGTGACTGACATTGCTGCGTGTAACACGCATAAGCATGGTTTTAATATAGAGTACATGTGTAACAGAAACACACATCTAGAGTGGATGGCGTGTAACACACATAATTATGGTTTGCAATCTAGAGTGAATGACTTGTAACACATATAACCATGGTTGCAATCTAGAGTAGATGACGTGTAACACATATAACCATGGTTGCAATCTAGAGTAGATGACGTGTAACACATATAACCATGGTTGCAATCTAGAGTAGATGACGTGTAACACATATCATCATGGTTGCAATCTAGAGTAGATGACGTGTAACACATATCATCATGGTTGCAATCTAGAGTAGATGACGTGTAACACATATAACCATGGTTGCAATCTAGAGTAGATGACGTGTAACACATATAACCATGGTTGCAATCTAGAGTAGATGACGTGTAACACACATAACCATGGTTGCAATCTAGAGTGGATATGTAACACATATAACCATGGTTGCAATCTAGAGTGGATATGTAACACATATAACCATGGTTGCAATCTAGAGTGGATATGTAACAACATAACCATTGTTGCAATCTAAAGTGGATGTGTAACAATCATAACCATTGTTGCAATCTAAAGTGGATGTGTAACAATCATAACCATTGTTGCAATCTAAAGTGGATGTGTAACAATCATAACCATTGTTGCAATCTAAAGTGGATGTGTAACAATCATAACCATGGTTTTAATCTAAAGTGGATGTGTATCACACATAACCATGGTTTTAATCTAAAGTGGATGTATATAACACATAACCATGGTTTTAATTCTAAAGTGGATGTATATAACACATAACCATGGTTTTAATCTAAAGTGTATGTATATCACACATAACCATGGTTTTAATCTAAAGTGTATGTATATAACACATAACCATGGTTTTAATCTAGAGTGGATGTATATCACACATAACCATGGTTTTAATCTAGAGTGGATGTATATAACACATAACCATGGTTTTAATCTAGAGTGGATGTATATCACACATAACCATGGTTTTAATCTAGAGTGGATGTATATAACACATAACCATGGTCTTAATCTAGAGTGGATGTATATCACACATAACCATGGTTTTAATCTAGAGTGGATGTATATCACACATAACCATGGTTTTAATCTAAAGTGGATGTATATCACACATAACCATGGTCTTAATCTAAAGTGTATGTATATCACACATAACCATGGTTTTAATCTATGGATGTATATCACACATAACCATGTTTTAATCTAAAGTGGATGTATATCACACATAACCATGGTTTTAATCTAAAGTGGATGTATATCACACATAACCATGGTTTTAATCTAGAGTGGATGTATATCACACATAACCATGGTTTTAATCTAAAGTGGATGTATATCACACATAACCATGGTTTTAATCTAAAAGTGGATGTATATCACACATAACCATGGTTTTAATCTAAGAGTGGATGTATATCACACATAACCATGGTTTTAATCTAAAGTGGATGTATATCACACATAACCATGGTTTTAATCTAAAGTGGATGTATATCACACATAACCATGGTTTTAATCTAAAGTGGATGTATATCACACATAACCATGGTTTTAATCTAAAGTGGATGTATATCACACATAAGTTTTAATCTAAAGTGATGTATATCACACATAACCATGGTTTTAATCTAAAGTGGATGTATATCACACATAACCATGGTTTTAATCTAAAGTGGATGTATATCACACATAACCATGGTTTTAATCTAAAGTGGATGTATATCACACATAACCATGGTTTTAATCTAAAGTGGATGTATATCACACATAACCATGGTTTTAATCTAAAGTGGATGTATATCACACATAACCATGGTTTTAATCTAAAGTGGATGTATATCACACATAACCATGGTTTTAATCTAAAGTGGATGTATATCACACATAACCATGGTTTTAATCTAAAGTGGATGTGTATCACACATAACCATGGTTTTAATCTAAAGTGGATGTGTATCACACATAACCATGGTTTTAATCTAAAGTGGATGTATATCACACATAACCATGGTTTTAATCTAAAGTGGATGTATATCACACATAACCATGGTTTTAATCTAAAGTGGATGTATATAACACATAACCATGGTTTTAATCTAAAGTGGATGTATATCACACATAACCATGGTTTTAATCTAAAGTGGATGTATATCACACATAACCATGGTTTTAATCTAAAGTGGATGTATATAACACATAACCATGGTTTTAATCTAAAGTGGATGTATATCACACATAACCATGGTTTTAATCTAAAGTGGATGTATATAACACATAACCATGGTTTTAATCTAAAGTGGATGTATATAACACATAACCATGGTTTTAATCTAAAGTGGATGTATATCACACATAACCATGGTTTTAATCTAAAAAAGTGGATGTATATAACACATAACCATGGTTTTAATCTAAAGTGGATGTATATAACACATAACCATGGTTTTAATCTAAAGTGGATGTATATACACATAACCATGGTTTTAATCTAAAGTGGATTATATCAATAACTAAAATCTAAAGTGGATGTATATAACACATAACCATGGTTTTAATCTAAAGTGGATGTATATCACACATAACCATGGTTTTAATCTAAAGTGGATGTATAAACACATAACCATGGTTTTAATCTAAAGTGTATGTAACACACATAACCATGGTTTTAATCTAAGTTTTAGTGGATGTATATCACACATAACCATGGTTTTAATCTAGAGTGGGTGTGTAACACACATAACCATGGTTTTAATCTAAAGTGGATGTGTAATACACATAACCATGGTTTTAATCTAGAGTGGATGTATAACACACATAAACATGGTTTTAATCTATGGTGTTTAATCATGGTTTTAATCTAGAAGTGGATGTGTAACACACATAACCATGGTTTTAATCTAGAGTGGGTGTGTAACACACATAAACATGGTTTTAATCTAGAGTGGGTGTGTAACACACATAACCATGGTTTTAATCTAGAGTGGGTGTGTAACACACATAAATATGGTTTTAATTTAGAGTGGATGTGTAAAACACATTAACTATGGTTTTAACCTAGAAGGCTGTGTAACACACATTAACTATGGTTTTAATCTAGAGTGGCTGTGTAACACACATTAACTATGGTTTTAATCTAGAGTTGATGTGTAACACACATTAACCATGGTTGTAATCTAAGAGTGAGTGTGTAACACACATTAAGTATGGTTTTAATCTAAAGTGGATGTGTAACACACACATAATCATATGTTGTAATCTAGGTTGAAGTAAGAGTGTGTAACACACATTAACTCTGTTTGTCAATCTAAAGTGGATGTGTAACACACATTAACTATGGTTGAAATCTAGAGTCGGTGTGTAACACACATTAACTATGGTTGCAATCTAGAGTCGGATGTGTAACACATATTAACTATGGTGTCAATCTAGAGTGGATGTGTAACACATATTAACTATGGTGTCAATCTAGAGTGGATGTGTAACACATATTAACTATGGTGTCAATCTAGATTGGATGTGTAACACACATTAACTATGGTGTCAATCTAGAGTGGATGTGTAACACACATTAACTATGGTTGCAATCTAGAGTGGATGTGTAACACACATTAACTAGGTGTCGATCTAGAGTGGATGTGTAATACACATTAACTATGGTTGCAATCTAGAGACGGTGTGTAACACATTAACCATGGTTGCTATCTATAGTGGGTGTGTAACACACATTAAATATGGTTTTAATCTAACGTGGATGTGTAAAGGCTCAAACAGGGTGGGAGCGCTTTGCTGTCATTTTCCTCGCCGTTTTTTTTTATGAACAGTTTATGCGACGACACCGCGACAATTGGTACAAACAGAGTGGAAGCAGCTTTTGAGTCGTCAAAGCTAGTCACTTGAACTCGAGACGATGGATGAGGAAGGTATTCTTCATTGGTTAAAGCTAGTCACTTGAACTCGAGACGATGGATGAGGAAGGTATTCTTCATTGGTTAAAGCTGGTCACTTGAACTCGAGACGATGGATGAGGAAGGTATTCTTCATTGGTTAAAGCTAGTCACTTGAACTCGAGACGATGGATGAGGAAGGTATTCTTCATTGGTTAAAGCTAGTCACTTGAACTCGAGACGATGGATGAGGAAGGTATTCTTCATTGGTCAAAGCTAGTCACTTGAACTCGAGACGATGGATGAGGAAGGTATTCTTCATTGGTTAAAGCTAGTCACTTGAACTCGACACGATGGATGAGGAAGGTATTCTTCAAAACTTAGTCACTTGAACTCGAGACGATGGATGAGGAAGGTATTCTTCAGTTAGTTGTTAAAGTTAGTCACTTGAACTCGAGACGATGGATGAGGAAGGTATTCTTCACTTAGTCAAACTCGAGACGATGGATGAGGAAGGTATTCTTCAGTTAGTTGTTAAACTTAGTCACTTGAACTCGAGACGATGGATGAGGAAGGTATTCTTCATTGGTTAAAGCTAGTCACTTGAACTCGAGACGATGGATGAGGAAGGTATTCTTCATTGGTTAAAGCTAGTCACTTGAACTCGAGACGATGGATGAGGAGGTATTCTTCATTGGTTAAAGCTAGTCACTTGAACTCGAGACGATGGATGAGGAAGGTATTCTTCAGTTGTTAAACTTAGTCACTTGAACTCGAGACGATGGATGAGGAAGGTATTCTTCAGTTAGTTGTTAAAGTTAGTCACTTGAATTCGAGACGATGGATGAGGAAGGCATTTTTCAGTTGTTAAACTTAGTCACTTGAACTCGAGACGATGGATGAGGAAGGTATTCTTCAGTGGTTAATATGTTAAACTTGTTACAAACAAGGCGACGAAATCGGCGTCGATATTGGGTGCATAGAATTAATCAAAGGCGAAATATATAGGGCGAATAACATCACCTGATGGCTGAAATATTAAGAGATGAGGAAAGATGTATCCATTATATCAAAATGAAACTATTAACATTTCAATGCTACATCCAACTTTGTTTCCAACTTTTCTCCACTCATCATTAATAAAATTCCTGTTGCTGTAATTTTCATCCGTCTTGTCATAAAGACATTTTCTTTTTTCAACTGCCTGTATCAACCCTTTGGTATCCATTTTACACATAAATAAATGAACACACTACACACTAGCACTGTGCAAGTAGACGATTGACGACTGAAATTTTATGGCAGCAGGAAGTGCACTGTCGGCGCCTTCTTTGATGCGTCGTTAACAATAGCGAGACGACTCCGCAACGCCCACCTCCCCCCTCCCCCCCCCCTCACTCAAGCGCGACTCACACATACAAGAGTAAATACAATTTGTCGTCATCAAAAAGATGCCTCAAAAACGCTCGCTTGACGATTCGGCGAGGATTCGGCGTCCATTCTGAGCACTAACAACACACATAACGACAGCACCTAACGTTGGCTTATGTCACTTTGAGTCTCAGTCAAAATGACGATTCTTTGCCAAAGTGCTGTTCATCATTCCTACCCACACTTTTTCTTCTCATGTACACGCACAGGAGACATTCATAAATAATCTCAAACACACACCTACGCACAAATACACACACACATACACACACACACACACACACATACATGTACATTTACAGTCATCAACTCAAGCACACTTAAAATAAAAAAAAAACACTCACATACACACAAAAATAGAGAATAAATAACACTCAGACTTAAACACTCTCACATATTATAACACACACCCAAACACAAAAAAACACACATATTCAAACAACGTCCCACAAGAACAAAGGCACACACACACACACACACATACATTTTATACTTACACACGTATGCAGTAGGAAACAGACACATACACACAGACGCACACAAGAACACAGCAATTCTCTACGTTATGCCATCTACCACGTTAGATAGATGAACTTCGCCTCCCCCAATTTGTGGCCTAGATGTTGTGTTCATCCCTATGTGACTCACCACCTTGTCTCTTCTTCACCACGTGTGGCAGTGATAGGCCATCGATCTCGGCCGCTCTCCGTCCATTCGTTTTCATTGTGGCTATAATTATTATTGTCATTATCATCATCATCATCATCTTATTATTATTATAATTATTATTATCATTATTATTATTATTATTATTATTATTATTATTATTATTATTATTATTATTATTATTATTATAATTATAGTAGTAGTATTATAATAGTAGTAGTAGTAATAGTAGTAGTAGTAGTAGTAGTAGTAGTAGTAGTAGTAGTAGTAGTAATAGTAGTAGTAGTAGTAGTAATAGTAGTAGTAGTAGTAGTAGTAGTAGTAATAGTAGTCATATTAGTAGTGTTCTTATTATTTTTACTATTATTATTATTATCATTATTATTATTATTATTATTATTATTATTAATCTTTATTATCATCATCATCCTCATCACATCCCTCTTAATCAGTATCATAAACATCATCATCGTTATCATTAATATTATCATTATTGTTACTATTATCATCAACATCGGCATCATCTCATCATCATTATCATTATTATTATTAGTATTATCATCATCATTATTATTATCATTATTATTATTATTATTATTATCATCATCATTATTATTATCATTATTATAATTATTATTATTATTATTACTATTATTATCACTATCATATTATTATTATTATTATTATTATTATTATTATTATTATTATTATTATTATTATATTATTTTTATTATTATTTTTATTATTTTTATTTGTTATTTTATTATTTTATTATTATTATTATTATTATTATTATTATTATTATTATTATTATTATTATTATTATTATTATTATTATTATTATTATTATTATTATTACATTATTATTTGTATTATTATTATTTGTATTATTATTAGTCTTATTTTTATTTTTTTAAAATTATTATTTTTAATTTAAACAAATTGTTTGTTTTTTGCTCTTCAATCATTATTAATGCAAAATATCTATCAAAGTCAACTTGCATTGAATAAATACATTCACAACTATACAAATAAAGGGCAAGCAGAAAATGGCATCCGTTAGGAGGAATCAGCAATCAAACCATGGCAAATTGATAATTATCTGAGAATTAAAAAACATGAGAGAATGTTAGCCTAAAATGTATGCATATTAATCATAATTGGCTATACAAGTCATGGGCTCCAGAACTTGTTTCGTCTCCGATTTGCTTTTTATAGATTATAGATTCAATGTTTTGAAGATCAAACTTTTAAAGTGGGGTAGTAATGTCAGAATATTCTTCACGAGCTTTCCGTATTTCCAGTTTTCTATAATCGAGATCATCTCCTATTGCCATTTAAGCACATGTCGTATTTTCGCATATGGGCTGTCGTTTTCGCTGTCATTGACGATGAAGTTTCTTATCCTTTGCTCGGCAACGCAATACTCAATAATGAGATCATCAGTCTCTGTAAGAATAGCCTGTGTCGTTTGAAATATGTGTAACACAAGTTTTAAAAGTTCTTGTTACGATCTGGCAGTGTAATATTATGCCTTCCTGTGTCTTTCGTGATTTTGAAAATCTGGACGCTTATTTTATCACGGTAAAGTTGCTTGACCATGTACTCCAAAGCTTGTGTGATTACTGCTACCACCTGCTACCACCTGCTACCACCTTGTTGATTTTTCATGGTTGAGTTTCCATCCCACGTGCTTGTGTTTTCGTCTTCATACTCGGTCCCACTGTCTGACGTGATGGATGTGTCACAACTGTGTAGATCTATTTTCTTCTCGCTGTTTCGTCTCTGTCGCAGTGTGGTCTAGATCGCTTGATTCACTGATTGTATTTCTAAAAAACCGATAGATGTGTCGTCAAGGGGCGATGTTATCGCTGGCACGCTGAATGAGTGAATATCACTCTCCTCTGGGTTGATTCCGTATCATTGTTGTTTTTTGTTGTTGTTGAATGTCAGCATTTACAGTTTCTTTGTTTTCAATAAAGTCCGTGTTCGTAGATGTTGTTGCTGTCTTCGTTGCTAATCTTGTAGGGTGTTGTTTTCTAAGGTTGTCTCGTCTTGTTTGGCTTGGAGACTTCCGTCTAAAGCTGGCAGGAGTTGAATGATGATCCGTCGACACTCATGTCGGCCATGTCCATGCCATCAAATCTAAAGGCTAGGTAGTGTGCTCTTTATTTCCAGCTACTTTGAAGGAGGAGAGGTGATATTATTATTATTATTATCATTATTATTATCATTATTATCATCATTATTATTATTATCATCATTATTATTATTATTATTATTATTATTATTATTATTATTATTATTATTATTATTATTATTGTCACACGTTCACATGTTTTACAACAAGCCTCTCTTTCACTATACTTTCCACAAATACAGCTGTCCAATGATAGCGAGGAAGGCAGGTGACTTGTACAGTTCGAGTTTCAACAACGATTTTTATTAATAATTTATATTTAATTGTCCCACTGTCTCCTGCAAAGATAAAGGATATATCATCTATGACAAAAACAAAAACAATAGCATGTCGTAAAGGATTGCACCATGACAACAAAGTATTGAGTTAAATCAGCAAAGATCTGACACTGGGTTGAGATCTAATCACACATGGACAACCAAGAGATGAAGATGACTTCATGGACCACACAATTAAGGTCGAGCATATAATATAGATTATATAGACTTTCTTATTTTGGTAATGAGCAACATGAAAAAGCACTCCTCTCAAATAGTAAACATTAATAATATCATAGGCCTAGGCACATAACCAGGGAAACTGACAAGTACATGTAAACAAAACAAAGGAAGTTAAGGATCAGACTACTTCCGTCCTCTGAACAGAATTAACTTCAACCACATCAATAATTTTCAGATAAGTTTACATTACTACAATGTCTTATTGCCAGCTACTAATTCTGTGGCAAGCAATAAAACAAGGGTAGGAGTAATCCATCTAAAGGCAGAATGGTCAAGTCTATAATAATAATTAGAGACGGTCAGCATCAGTTAAAATGAATTCAAAAGTAGAATAAAAGGAATATTGAGGATTTTTCATGAAAGGGAAATACGTAGGGGAAAGGCCTGATATGTAGGCTAGTCCAGAGTATTTAAAGGCAAATGTACAAATCATCAAGGTGACTTTAACAATGAGGAAATAATGACATTTGAAAAGTGACTCAAGAGTATGGTTGTGGCAGGGAAGGCTGAGTAACAGTCACAGTGTCGTGACCAACATGGAAATGAATATAAAATTACAATGTTTTATTGTTGTGATACTTGCAACAATATTGTTTTGAGTGATCCAGCTATAGCGATGAGTTTTTGCCCCTTCTACGATAAGTGCTTGTTTACAATAAACAATTGAATATACACTTCTATGCGTTTCTTCTTCTTCTTCTTCATCTTCTCCTTTCTTCTTCTTCTTCTTCTTCTTCTTCTCCTTCTTCTTCTTCTTCTTCTTCTTCTTCTTCTTCTTCTTCTTCTTCTTCTTCTTCTTCTTCTTCTTTCTTCTTCTTCTTCTTCTTCTTCTTCTTCTTCTTCTTCTTCTTCTTCTTCTTCTTCTTCTTCTTCTTCTTCTTCTTCTTCTTCTTCTTCTTCTTCTTCTTCTTCTTCTTCTTCTTCTTCTTCTTCTTCTTCTTCTTCTTCTTCTTCTTCTTCTTCTTCTTCTTCTTCTTCTTCTTCTTCTTCTTCTTCTTCTCTTCGAGAAGAGAGAGAGAGAGAGAGAGAGAGAGAGAGAGAGAGAGAGAGAGAGAGAGAGAGAGAGAGAGAGAGAGAGAGAGAGAGAGAGAGAGAGAGAGAGAGAGAGAGAGAGAGAGAGAGAGAGAGAGAGAGAGAGAGAGAGAGAGAACTCATTAGCCACTCAATAAGAGTGCATAGTTTATTGTTGGAAAGAAATCAATACTCTGTATCAATGCTAGTAGATAAATGTTATGCATCAATACATGATTTGGATGCCTGTTTGCTTGCTAATTGCTCGTTGCTTTTACGCATTAAGCGGTGATCGTCGGACGTCAATAGAACGTTAACAGTTAGCCTACAATGGTGATCTTCGGACGTCAGTAGAACTTAAATACTTAGCCTGATCGTCGGACGTCAATAGAACTTAAATACTTAGCCTGCAATGGTGATCTTCGGACGTCAATAGAACTTAAATACTCAGTTCAATAGAACTTAAATACTTAGCCTGCAATGGTGATCTTCGGACGTCAGTAGAACTTAAATACTTAGCCTGCAATGGTGATCTTCGGACGTCAGTAGAACGTTAACAGTTAGTGATCTTCGGACGTCGTCAATACTAGCTTGGTGATCTTCGATCACTTAAATACCTGCAATGGTGATCACGTCAGTAGAACGTTAACAGTTAGCTCTTTGATCGGACGTCAAGAACTTAAATACAGCCTGCACTTTCAGTAGAACGTTACTTAGCCTACAATAGTGATCTTCGGACGACGTAGAACTTCAATACTTAGCCTATAGTAGTGATCTTCGACGTAATAGAACTTTAATATTTAGCCTACAATAGTGATCTTCGGACGTCAATACAATACTTTAAATATTGATCTTCAGACGTCTAGAACTTAATATTTAGCAAATAGTGGTATCTTCGCCTACAATAGATCTTCGGACGACGTAGAACTTTAATACTTAGCCTACAATAGTGATCTTCGGACGACGTAGAACTTACAATAGTGATCTTCGGACGTCAATACAACTTTAATACTTAGCCTACAATAGTGATCTTCGGATGTCAATATAGCTTTACTTAACCTACAATAGTGATCTTCGGACGTAATACAACTTTAATACTTAGCCTACAATAGTGATCTTCGGACGACGTAGAACTTCGGACGTCAATACAACTTTAATACTTAGCCTACAATAGTGATCTTCGGATGTCAATATAGCTTTAATACTTAGCCTACAATAGTGATCTTCGGACGTCAATACAACTTTAATACTTAGCCTACAATAGTGATCTTCGGATGTCAATATAACTTTAATCCGTAACCTACAACAGTGGTATTCGGACGTCAATATAACTTTAATACTTAACCTACAATATTGATCTTCGGACGTCAATATAACTTTAATACTTAGCCTACAATAGTAATCTTCGGATGGGAATAGAACTTGATGGTGATCTTCGGATGTCAATAATACTTGTACAACACTGCTCTTTACCCTACAATAAATAACGTTGATATATTGTCTGCTACGATGTCACGCAGTGGTCACAGTTATAAAATGCTGAGATCATCGCACATAGTGGACAGGGTAAATTTCAATGTAACTAAAAAAAAGCGCAACCAAATTTTCAACCAAAGCAACAGTTTCTATCACATTAGAACCAAACCATGATTGCGCTCATTTGCCAAGCGCCGCGACAACTTGCCTTGCATTTCAACTATTCTGATTGGTGGTTGTTGATTTTTATCCAATCAGAATGCTAGAACGCAAGGCAGTCTTGCACGGTACCTGGGGACTGAACGCTGCTCACGATCGTTTTCCCATTATGCTTTTGGGGATTTAACTAACCAGCTGACGTTGCCCATTTGTCACCACTATTTGATTGATGAGGGGCGCTGTTGCCGCTTTTATTTTCTCTCTGCATTCTGTCCAATGAGAAATCGGCTGACATTGTCTTGCTTGTATATGCGTGCGGGTGCGTGTGTGTTAGTGAACTCATACCACCATATTGTTGTAATGTGGATGGATTTATAACACATCACGATCGTTGTAACAAAATATCTTCACACATGTTGTCATAGCAAGAATAATAATGATGAGAATCAGTGAAGGCAATGAAAATATTTATTATGTAATCATATGGGAAAGGTATTTATAGGTAAGCACGCATTGTTTACCAAAAACCAAAACAGCAGCATACAACGCAGTTAATTGTCTTGTTCTTCTCTGTGGCAGTGACTGAAACCTGGACTTTAGATAGTAGGAATGCAGCACTGTTTAAACAGCTGAAACAAATATCTAAGAAGAGGTGTAGGGAAAACTAAAAGAAACAAAAAAACCAGAAACACAACTATCAACATGAGAGATCAAACCAGAACAGAAGACATAAAAACTAAGACAGAAATATATCAACTCAGATGGTTTGAGCATGTAAACAGAATGGATGAGAAGAGAATAGCTGAATCAGTCTACATGTACAGTGTTAAAATCCAAGGTAAAAAAAAACCCCACAAGGCATACCTCGGAGGAAGTGGGAGGAAGATAAGGCACTAAGCAAAAAACATTCACAAAATGAAACAGAAAATGTTAGGACAGGGCAGAGAAGATCCTTTCGGGCATCTAAACCCATACGCCGGAAGGTAGAATGAAAACTGATGAAGAAAGAAGAATCGGTAAAGAGATAACATTAGTCATGGAGAGAAGCTACAGAAGGCGAAGAATCACATTCCAAACAAAGAGAAGAATTCAAATACATATATGAGATACAACAACAAGACATATTAAATTTTAAGTTTAATGTTCACAAATAGCAGTAAACTAAACATTGAGATGTATGAAAGTATGTCACGTTCTAGGGCAGCCATTGTTCCAATATCAACATTTACACGTACAACGATACATCTCTAAAAACTAAATAAAACGACTCCTCATACAGGGTATCTTCATACACACACTTTGCCTCCCCACGCCAAACCTTGACACTCTTTAAAAGACGTTAACATTATAACCATCACCACCACCACCACCACCACCACAACAACAACAACAACAACAACAACAGCAGCAACAAAACCTAAATGAGACAAACCCAGCAAATAAATTCTAGAAAAGCAAAACAAAAACCGAAAGACAGAAGTCAGCAAACCAAAAACAAAAAAACAGCTCCCAACCCCCACGTCTCTAAACCAACAATAAACCAACAACAATGAATAACAACCCTGCCCCAACAAAAAAAACTTAAAACAACCCAAAACAAAACAAACAAAAAACAAAAATAAACACACTACGAAACCAAGCAACAACAACAAAAACAACAACCCCCTCTCCCCCATAACAAATGAAATAATAACACAACAACCCTTTCTCCCTATAACAGATGAAATAATAACACAACAACCCTTTCTCCCTATAACAGATGAAATAATAACACAACAACCCTTTCTCCCTATAACAGATGAAATAATAACACAACAACCCTTTCTCCCTATAACAGATGAAATAGTAACACAACAACCCTTTCTCCCTATAACAGATGAAATAATAACACAATAACCCTTTCTCCCCATAATAGATGAAATAATAACACAACAACCCTTTCTCCCTATAACAGATGAAATAATAACACAACAACCCTTTCTCCTTATAACAGATGAAATAATAACACAACAACCCTTTTCTCCCTATAACAGATGAAATAATAACACAACAACCCTTTCTCCCTATAACAGATGAAATAGTAACACAACAACCCTTTCTCCCTATAACAGATGAAATAATAACACAATAACCCTTTCTCCCCATAATAGATGACATAATAACACAACACCCCTCTCTCCATAACAGATGAAATAATAACACAATAACCCTTTCTCCCCATAACAGATGGGATAATAACACAACACCCCTTTTCCCCATAACAGATGAAATAATAACACAACAACCCCCTCTCCCAATAACACATGAAATAATAACACAACACCCCCTCTCCCCATAACAGATGAAATAATAACACAACAACCCCTTTTACATATAACAGATGAAATAATAACACAACGGCCCTTTCTCCCCATAAGACATGAAATAATAACACACCAACCTCTCCCCATAACAGATGAAATAATAACACAACAACCCCTCTCCCTATAACAGATGGAATAATAACACAATAACCCCTTTTCCCCATAACAGATGAAATAATAACACAACAACCCCCTCTCCCCATAACAGATGAAATAATAACACAACAACAACAGATGAAATAATAACCTTTCATTTTCCCAATAACAGATGAAATAATAACACAATAACCCCCCACCCATTTTCCCCATAACAAATGAAATAATAACACAATAACCCCTCTCCCCATAACAAATGAAATAATAACACAACAACCCCTCTCCCCATAACAGATGAAATAATAACACAACAACCCCTTCTCCCCATAACAGATGAAATGAGAACACAACAAGCCCTCTCCCCATAACAGATGAAATAATAACACAACAACCCCTGTCCCCATAACAGATGAAATAATAACACAACACCCTTTTCCCCATAACAGATGAAATAATAACACAACAACCCCCTCTCCCCACTCAGTACATGGGTAAATGGGTACCACCGTCTGTTCAGAAGCTAAACTTGCGGGAACCTAGTGTCCTGACCAACAGGGAGCGATGCAGTATCATTTTTTTCCGCTTCACGGACCAGAAACCAGAACATACGTCGGCTCTATGGGTTGTAAAGAATTGTATCCGCGGACTTACTTTCTTGAACATTTACAATGCTATTATCAGCCATACACTACTGTCTGGCAAGTGACGTCACCACCCCTTCCCTTCCCAAGCCCTTTACCATCTCTTTATCTCTATTCTTTCTTTTTTTAGGGGGAGCGGAGGCTATTTTTGCTGCATATATTTATGACAAAGAGATTATGTAACTGAGATCCCATCTGTTCTACGTATTTTGATCTTTTAAGCTTTTGTTTGACATGATGCACAATCTTGTACAAGAGGAAAAGTTGTAAAACGTACAATTGAATACAAACCACCGTTTTCCCACGAGTCGTATTGCAATTTGCTAGTGATATTTGTAAACTCGTGCAGCCGTTGACAAAGCTCAAAGGGCCACTTGATTCAGGACACCAGACGAGTACAACTACAACTGACCTTGTTCTGACGTGTAGACGTGGCCCATACGTAAGTATTTCTTCAAAATAAGTCGTTGAAAACAAGTTGAAAAAAATCGCCATAGCTATAAAGCGATGCAGGCGGAAGTATCGTAGCACTAAAGCACATTATTGTAGTAACTGATATAATACTGAATTGTGAAAACGACAAATACACTGGTCATTAGCCACATAAAGCTGTGACCGTGATTGACACCATTCCAATGACTCCCCGGGGAGCTCAAAAAGACTCTAGTCCATCATTTAGAAATACGTTGTCTTAACACAGACCAATGTGCATTTTGAGCTTATAGAAGTAAGCATAGCATGGAAACTGCGCTCATTAGAGTTGTTATTTGACCTAGTTAGTTATGTGAATGATAAGAAAACCGTTGTTCTTATTCTATTGGATTTAAAGCGTAGCCTTTGATACAATGATCAAACAATTTTGATAAACCGTTTGAGAAATGTGTTCAATTTTGATAATATTGTATTAGAATGGTTTAGATCCTATTTAACCCAGCGATCTCAACTAGTCATGATTGACAAAAGATTTGAATCACAATCTTTCAACTTGAAGTTTGGGATCCCTCAGGCTCTTTCCACACTCTACACGCAGCTATTAAGCAATATTTTTAATAGCTTTGAACTTGACCACCATATTTATGCAGACGATACTCAGATTTATTTCCCTTTGGTCTGTCATAATGAACAAATTTATTATGTGAAGTTGAAAATTGTGTCAGAGTGATAAAAGACTAGATGACAAACAATACATTAAAACTCAATGAAGACAAAACCGAAATAATAAAATTCCAACAAAAAGCATCGAACAATACCATTTTATGTGAGTCTATTAATATAGCTGACACTCAGGTTAACGTGTTTGCTGACAAAGTTTGTAACTTAGGAGTGATTCACGACAAATAAACTTACGAGGAAAGACAATGTAGTTTATGTCATAAAAACATGTAATTACCATCTTTGCAATATTGGCAAAATAAGACCATTGCTTGATCTACAAACAATTAAAATCTTAAGGTCATCTTTTATTTTGATTAGGATTGTTATTGTAAGTTAACGCTCTTTTAGTTGGCTGTCCGAAATATATGATTGAAAGATTACACAAAGGCAGCAAGATTGACCACTTTAACTACAACATCTGACCATATTACACCTGAATTAAAAGATCTTCATTGGCTGCCAGTCAAATACCGTATCGATTTCAAAGTTTTATGTCTTGCTTATAAATGCTTCCATGACATGTTTCCTGTCTACCTCAAAGAACTACTAGACATGTACAAACCTGTCAGATCATTGAGATATTCTCATACCCTTTAACTTAAATGTCTGTTACCCGTAAATCCTCTGCCTTTCATAATAAATCCTTTAGTGTGGTAGCTCCTGTCTTATGCAACAGCCTCTTTGGTGGTAGTTAGAACGATATAAATACTTTTTATTATTATCATCATCATCATCATCATCATCATCATCAACATCATTATCATTAGCATCATTATTATTATTGTTATTATTATTATTATTATTATTATTATTATTATTATTATTATTATTATTATTATTATTATTATTATTATTATTATTATTATTATTATTATCATTATTATTATTATTATTATTATTATTTGTTATTCTTATTATTATTATTATTATTATTATTATTATTATTATTATTATTGTTATTATTATCATCATTATTATTATTATTATTATTATTATTATTATTATTATTATTATTATTATTATTATTATTATTATTATTATTATTATTATTATTATTGTTATATTTATTATTATTATTTATTATTATTATTATTATTATTATTATTATTATTATTTATTATTATTATTATTATTATTATTATTATTATTATTATTATTATTATTATTATTATTATTATTATTATTATTATTATTAATATCATCATTATTACATTTGAATACTTGCTAAGAATAAAATCCGACACATCGATTAACCGTAAACCCTAATAGCAGGAGGCTGACCGTGTGACAGGTTTTGTTTTGTTTTGGAGTTTTTTTTAGTCAAAACAGGATCCCGCCGCTTTTGACTAAACATTGAACACATTCTATTGCTTACCTAGTCTTACAATTGCTTCTGATTTCACAAAGCTTGTTACAAATGCTCACAACGGCATCACACAACACCGTCTAACTCATTGCCCACACAACACCGTCTTACTCATTGCCCACACAACACCGTCTAACTCATTGCTCATTGCCCACACAACACCGTCTAACCCATTGCCCACACAACACCGTCTAACCCATTGCTCATTGCCCACACAACACCGTCTAACCCATTGCTCATTGCCCACACAACACCGTCTAACTCATTGCTCATTGCCCACACAACACCGTCTAACTCATTGCTCATTGCCCACACAACACCGTCTAACTCATTGCTCATTGCCCACACAACACCGTCTAACCCATTGCTCATTGCCCACACAACACCGTCTAACTCATTGCTCATTGCCCACACAACACCGTCTAACCCATTGCCCACACAACACCGTCTAACTCATTGCTCATTGCCCACACAACACCGTCTAACTCATTGCTCAACCCATTGCCATTGCCCACACAACACCGTCTAACCCATTGCTCATTGCCAACACAACACCGTCTAACCCATTGCCCACAACACCGTCTAACCCATTGCCCACACAACACCGTCTAACCCATTGCTCATTGCCCACACAACACCGTCTAACCCATTGCTCATTGCCCACACAACACCGTCTAACTCATTGCTCATTGCCCACACAACACCGTCTAACTTATTGCTCATTGCCCACACAACACCGTCTAACTCATTGCTATTGCCCACAACTATTGCTCATTGCCCTACACAACACCGTCTAACTCCATTGCTCATTGCCCACACAACACCGTCTAACTCATTGCTCATTGCCCACACAACACCGTCTAACCCATTGCTCATTGCCCACACAACACCGTCTAACTCATTGCTCATTGCCCACACAACACCGTCTAACTCATTGCTCATTGCCCACACAACACCGTCTAACCCATTGCTCATTGCCCACACAACACCGTCTAACTCATTGCTCATTGCCCACACAACACCGTCTAACTCATTGCTCATTGCCCACACAACACCGTCTAACCCATTGCTCATTGCCCACACAACACCGTCTAACCCATTGCTCATTGCCCACACAACACCGTCTAACTCATTGCTCATTGCCCACACAACACCGTCTAACTCATTGCTCTATTGCCCACAACACCGTCTAACCCATTGCCCACACAACACCACCAACCCATTGCCCACACAACACCGTCTAACCCATTGCCCACACAACACCGTCTAACCCATTGCCCACACAACACCGTCTAACCCATTGCCCACACAACACCGTCTAACCCATTGCCCACACAACACCGTCCATAACCCATTGCCCTGCACACAACACCGTCTAACCCATTGCCCACAATAACACCGTCTAACCCATTGCCCACACAACACCGTCTAACCCATTGCCCACACAACACCGTCTAACCCATTGCCCACACAACACCGTCTAACCCATTGCCCACACAACACCGTCTAACCCATTGCCAACACAACACCGTCTAACCCATTGCCCACACAACACCGTCTTACTCATTGCTCATTGCCAACACAACACCGTCTAACCCATTGCCCACACAACACCGTCTTACTCATTGCTCATTGCCAACACAACACCGTCTAACCCATTGCCCACACAACACCGTCTAACTCATTGCCCACACAACACCGTCTAACCCATTGCCCACACAACACCGTCTTACTCATTGCTCATTGCCGCACAACACCGTCTAACCCATTGCCCACACAACACCGTCTAACCCATTGCCCACACAACACCGTTAACCCATTGCCCACACAACACCGTCTTTGCCCACTCTCACCCACACAACACCGTCTAACCCATTGCCCATACAACACCGTCTAACTCATTGCCCACACAACACTGTCTAACTCATTGCCCACACAAGCAACGTCTTATTGCTCATTGCCCACACAACACCGTATCACTCATTGCCCACACAACACCGTCTAACTCATTGCCCACACAACGCCGTCTCACTCATTGCCCACACAAACCGTCTAACTCATTGCCCACACAACAACGTCTAACTCATTGCCCACACAACAACGTCTAACTCATTGCTCATTGCCCACACAACACCGTCTCACTCATTGCCCACACAACACCGTCTAACTCATTGCCCACACAACACCGTCTAACTCATTGCCCACACAACACTGTCTAACTCATTGCCCACACAACACCGTCTAACTCATTGCCCACACAACACCGTCTAACTCATTGCCCACACAACACCGTCTAACTCATTGCCCACACAACAACATTGCCCACACAACACCGTCTAACTCATTGCCCACAACAAGCCTTTCAACTCACAACACCGTCTAACTCATTGCCCACACAACACCGTCTAACTCATTGCCCACACAACACTGTCTAACTCATTGCCCACACAATACTGTCTAACTCATTGCTCATTGTCCCACACAAAACCGTCTACTCACCCACACAACACCGCCTAACTCATTGCCCACACAACACCGCCTAACTCATTGCCCACACAACATCGTCTAACTCATTGCCACACAACACCGTCTAACTCATTGCCCACACAACACCGTCTAACTTATTGTCTAACTCATTGCCCACACAACACCGTTAATCCCATTGCCCACACAACACCGTCTAACTCATTGCCCACACAACACCGTCTAAATCATTGCCCACACAACACCGTCTAACTCATTGCCCATACAACACCGTCTTACTCATTGCCCACACAACACCGTCTAACTCATTGCCCACACAACATTGTCTAACTCATTGCCCACACAATAACGTCTAACTCATTGCTCATTGCCCATACAAAACCGTCTCACTCATTGCCCACACAACACCGTCTAACTCATTGCCCACACAACACCGTCTAACTCATTGCCCACACAACACCGTCTAACTCATTGCCCACACAACACCGTTTAACTCATTGCCCATCTAACTCATTGCCCACACAACACCGTCCTAACTCATTGCCCACACAACACCATCTAACTCATTGCCCACACAACACCGTCTAACTCATTGCCCAACTCACAACACCGTCTAACTCATTGCCCACACAACACCATCTCCAACTCATTGCCCACACAACACCGTCTAACTCATTGCCCACACAACACCTTCTAACTCATTGCCCACACAACACTGTCTAACTCATTGCCCACACAAAACCGTCTAACTCATTGCCCACACAAAACCGTCTAACTCATTGCCCACACAACACCGTCTAACTCATTGCCCACACAACACCGTCTAACTCATTGCCCACACACACCGTTTAACTCATTGCCCACAAACACCGTCTAACCATTGTTTACACAACACCGTCTAACTCATTGCCCACACAACACCGTCTAACTCATTGCCCACACAACACCGTCTAACTCATTGCCCACACAACACTGTCTAACTCATTGCCCACACAACTCAACTCATTGCCCACACAACGCCGTCTAACTCATTGCCCACACAACACCGTCTAACTCATTGCCCACACAACACCGTTTAACTCATTGCTTCACACAACACCGTCTAACTCATTGCCCATTGTCTAACTCATTGCCCACACAACACCTTCTAACTCATTGCCCACACAACACTGTCTAACTCATTGCCCACACAAAACCGTCTAACTTATTGACCACACAACACCGTCTAACTCATTGCCCACACAACACCGTCTAACTCATTGCCCACACAACACCATGCTCTAACTGTCTAACTCATTGCCCACACAACACCGTCTAACTCATTGGAATTTCCCACACAACACCGTCTAACTCATTGCCCACACAAACCGTCTAACTCATTGCCCAATTGCAAACAACACTGTCTAACTCATTGCCCACACAGCACCAGTCTAACTCATTGTTCCACACAACACCGTCTAACTGTCTAACTCATTGCCCACACACCGTCTAACTCATTGCCCACACAACACTGTCAACTCATTGCCCACACAAAACCGTCTCATTGCTCATTGCCCACACAAAACCGTCTCACTCATTGCCCACAACAACATGTCTGATATCACACAAAACCGTCTCACTCATTGCCCACACAACACCGTCTAACTCATTGCCCACACAACAAAACCTTTCATACACAATTGAATTTTACAAACAATATTCAAAAGGTCATTTCAGTAGTGTGCCTATGTCTATTTTCGTGAAAAACGAGACCAGAATATAATCACAGGGAATAAAAATAATGAAATCATGCTTCCTGAACAGTGAAAATGATATGATGAAAATACGTCACGTTTATAATAGTTTGAAAGTTGGATTTCCAAAACCAACAGTGCTAAAGCCGATGGGTTTTTTAAAGCATTTTTATCTACATGACGTAAATGTGACTTAATCACACTATTGAAATGACCCTTTTAATTGCAAACCGATTATATTCGCAATTCTTTGGACCGGTTAGAGGCCTGCTTGATACAAAATTCCACTGTGCATTCACTCACAACAGTGAGGTCTGACAATGTAAAATATGTTCTTGTGTGTATGATTCAGTAAATATTCCTACAACACTTCCTTATTGTTTTATGTTTTAGATTGATTTAAAGGTGAAAAAAAATTTAAACAGATCATTAAATCCACTTTCGGTGAACAATTATGCTAGTTCAGCAAAAAACTGCCTTTCTCATGCAAGTCGCAATGTAGAGCGTGTAATTAAAATGTATATAACTCTGTTAATAAAAGTAACTATTCGTTTTTATGAAATGAGAGAGAGA
>JAXRKP010000017.1:651885-654385 GCA_037039925.1 Doris montereyensis | reverse complement strand
GACCCTCCTCTCACCCCCCATCCCCATCTCCCAGAAAATCTTTGACTGAACATAAAAATAGGTCGTGTCTTTTAGAATGCAGACTTAAATATCCTCGTCATCGCGTAGATATACAAAATTATTAGGTTTGGGAGAAAAAAATGTCAGAATTAGCCCCCCACCTATTCCTGTGTGTTGAACCAACCTAGATTTACATCCACTTGCTGGTCCAGCCCGCCCCCTCCAACGAAACGCAGACAAGGGCGGTGCCAATGTCATTCGTGTCAGAGGACATCTTACCTTTTTTCCTTTCTTACCGCAAAGAAACCATTGCCTTATTCAACGCCAGCATCTTGTGTGAAGATGAATGGGTTTCAAAACTCTTGACCGTTTTCCGCTGATTCACATGCAACAAACTGCGATTCAACAGCCGCCTTTTGTGTGTCCAGTGTGTGTGAAGATGTATCAAAAACAACCAAAAAAACCGCTCCAAAACATTTTCCGCTGCATTGTTAATAACGACAACTGACTGTGATCTTGTACATGACATATATAAACAGTGAAAGCATTCATTCTGGCTTATGCTGAATCTCATTTTAAAGATGGCTTTGAACTGATCTTTACATGTCATCGATAATGTCTAAAGAATTCTCCAAACCCTTGAATGTACTAAATGTATTATATGCTGACCGATACACATGAAAACTTAGTTTCGTTCAGCTCATGGGTACAAAACCAGGACATGATCATACACGAATGTCTTTGCCACACGACGGAAGATGAGTTAGGCCTAAGCATTTCATCAATGGATGAAGTTGTATTTGCATGTGGCACAAATCATGTCGAACAACACTAAACTTCAACGGTGATGAAAAAGCTGCTGTGGACAATGCTGATTATAAACCCATCATCGGCTACCGCCAAAGATTCTTTTCATGGCATAGGGATGTCCTTAGTTCAAATTTCAACAAAAAACAGCCTGGCATCCCAAAGAAAACATAAAAAAATAGAGAGAGAGAGAAGAATGTAATGGATTTGCCAACAGAATTTACAGAAGTGATGCAGATTCCAAACAATGGGTTTAAGCATCAAGTGCCTAGCATTCACTAATCTTTACTTTTTTTAGTCACATTCTGCCAGCAGAGGACGTGGTTACAGCACGTCTCAGATAAACTGCAAGCTTCATCGGAAAACCTAACATTTGCAGCTTTCAATGCTGTTGCTACAGACAATGAAGCATGGGACATTTCGATAATTAGTATGTTACCCATGTTGTATGACAGTGCCAATCATATCGCCACCGTGAAGCATTGTATGGATGTCATTAAGAAAGCTGTTGAATATCTGAATCCAGGACAGACACCAGTCATTGCCAGTGATCAACCATTATACGCGCTTGCCAAACAAGTTCAATGGACATGGCAGGAGAATATAAAGAAAAAAAATTGATATCTTTCTTCGTGGGTTGCTGTATAGAGATGGCTCTTCTTAAAATGGTTGGATCTGTACTTGGCGGAAGTGGATGAACCGAGGCAATAACAAAATATGGCTTGTTGTGGGCCTGGTACAGTAGGTTCAATGTTGAAAGCTTCTCATCTCAAGCTTTGCTTTATGCGCATGAAGTTACCACCGCAGCTCGTTATTGTCTCCAACAAGACGCATACCTTCAGGCAATTGACGATGAAACAATTAGAAACTACAAAGCCTTCGGAATATGATGCAAGGAGTCAAAGGAATGTCGTCGAACACTTTTCTATTAGTCATTGATCCTTGAAATTGAGCTCACCATCTTAAAATCATCAGATCAGTAAGAGAAGGTGGTGTTGAATTATTTGTAGATTCATTTTATCAATTAACGCCTTTGCTGTTTGCCACGGACCACAAATTACACACGATGGCTGAAATTCTTTGTCAGCTATTAACTCAAAAGAAATCCCCAAATGAATGGGGCTGGATTCTCAATGACAATAGCGTTGCTCCATTCTGGACACCTATGCCTGAAGCATCCAAATCCTGCCAGAAACTGATCAAGTGTGGCTGCCGTAAAGTGTGTAACAACCTATGGCTGCAGGAAAGCTGCATTACCTTGTACAGAAATGTGCTTTTGTGGAGGGTCTTGCGTGTAACTAGGAAAAAAATAAGATTTGTGTACCGCGATGTACTAAGTGTACATTTTTAAAAATGTGTGTTTGTTTATGTGCGCTTGTGTGTGTGTGTGTGTGTGTGTTTATGTGAGTGTGTGTGTGTGTGTGTGAGAGACCTACAAGTAATGCTCTTAAAGTTGATGTCTGATTATTTTTGTAGATACCGGTGCTGAACAAGATATTTTGCGTTCTTATATAATTAAGTGACTTTCTTTGTAAATAAGAGTATAATTTTAAAACAAATAATAACCACTTACCTTGGCTAGAAGACTAAAGTTATTTCCCTAGTGGTCATTATGGTCAATATTATGTGACCACGAATACGATACACGATGTATGTTTTCCTCTTTACAATTTCAGTGTTTGTTAAATTGTGA
>JAXRKP010000017.1:639385-644385 GCA_037039925.1 Doris montereyensis | reverse complement strand
AGTAGAGAATGCAGTAGAGTACAAAAATATCTAAAAAGAGTAGTAAGGAAAACTAAAAGAGACAAAATCAGAAAGACAACAATAAGAGATCAAACCAAAGCAGATAGCATAAAAACTAAGATAGAAACAAACAATTGAGATGGTTTGGGCATGTAAACAGAATGAATGGCAATAGAATACTTAAATCAGTATACAGTGCTAAAGCCCAAGGTAAAAGACCTAAAGGCAGATCTCGGAGAAAGTGGGAAGAAGATATAAAAGAGGCATTGAAGCATAAAAATTTAACTTTTGTGGAAAGAAACAGAAAATGCCAGGACAGGGCATCCTGGAGAAAGATCATCTCGGGCATCTGAACCCATACACCGAAAGATAGAATGGGAACTGATAAAAAAAAAAAAGAAAGAAA
The DNA here is from genome assembly GCA_037039925.1 of Doris montereyensis. Taxonomy (NCBI): domain Eukaryota; kingdom Metazoa; phylum Mollusca; class Gastropoda; order Nudibranchia; family Dorididae; genus Doris; species Doris montereyensis. The sequence goes on along the minus strand of JAXRKP010000017.1, from coordinate 643,979 downwards.
GGGAACCCCGCCATCTTGGAATTTCAATGCGAAAATGACAATTTCATTTCAAATCGGCTTTTTCAGTTATAGATAAAATTGTCTATAACTTTGCACACACGTTATTTAGTTCAATATCTAGGTTCAGCCTGTAGCTTTTTGGATAAATGAAACGATATTCATTTTATAAATTTTTTGAAAATGCATATAGCAATCTTTCCAATTTTTGGCAAATTTAATCACGCAAAACTTTTTATGCAAAGCTTTGAAGAGATATCGAACAAAACAACTGGACAAATTTTTAAATTTGTTTTATAGATGCTATAGACCAAATTTGGGGGCAATCGGGCAATAAATAAAAAAAGTAGCCTATCACTATCAAAAAGTTACATTTTGAGAAAAACACATTTTTCTCTCCGTTATTTCAATGTTATTTCCGCATATGAACCTATAAAAGAATAATATAATATAACAGGTGTGCAGAATGTTTCACGTAATATTCGTCCAATCTTAGCTAATATTGACAACAATTAATCAAAAAGCAGATTTTGCAGTACTTTATGGTAATTAAAATTAGTACCAACTTGATATACTTAAGACATAATTCCGGCTTTTATAGTACAGCCGATGTGTTGAAGCTTAGGCCGATATCATTTCTAAAAAATCGTATAAAATTATAGAATCGATACCGATCCTTCTTATAGCATTAATGTCAAGGGAATAGACTGCTCCATTCAGTAGTGTAATAAATAGAGTTTTGTTCCATTTGCGGTAAAACTTCCTTCTCAGCCCCCCCTCTCTCCCCCTTAAACCTTGTAATAAAACCATCATTGAAAACATTGTAATATAACCATAAATGGAAACATTGCATTAAAACCACCTTTGGAAACATCGTAATAAAACCTTCATTTCAAACATTGCAATAAAAACCACCTTTGGAAACATTGCATTAAAACCACCTTTGGAAACATCGTAATAAAACCTTCATTTCAAACATTGCAATAAAACCACCTTTGGAAACATTGTAATAAAACCTTCATTTCAAACATTGCAATAAAACCACCTTTGGAAACATTATAATAAAACCACCTTTGGAAACATTGTAATAAAACCACCTTTGTAAATATTGTAATAAAACCTTTATTTCAAACATTGCAATAAAACCACATTTGGAAACATTGTAATAAAATTTTCATTTCAAACATTGCAATAAAACCACCTTTGAAAACATTGTACTAGAACTATCATTAAAAACATTGTCAATTATCATTATGGAAACATTGTAATAAACTATCATTATTGAAACATTGTAATATAACCATCATTATTGTAACATTGTAATATAACCAACATTATTGAAACATTGTAATATAACCACCCCAGAAAAACGTTGTCAACTATCATTATTGAAACATTGTAATATAACCATCATTAAAAACATTGTCAATTATCATTATGGAAACATTGTAATAAACTATCATTATTTAAAAATTGTAATATAACCATCATTATTGAAACATTGTAATATAACCATCATTAAAAACATTATCAACTATCATTATTGAAACATTGTAATATAACCATCATTAAAACATTGTAATATAACCATCATTAAAAACATTGTCAACTATCATTATTGAAACATTGTAATAAACCATCATTATTGAAACATTGTAATATAACCATCATTAAAAACATTGTAATATAACAACCATTAAAACATTGTAATACAACCATCATTAAAAGCATTGTAATATAACCATCATTAAAACATTGTAATATAACCACCATTAAAATCATTGTAATATAACCACCATTAAAACATTGTAATGTAACCATCATTAAAACATTGTAATAAAACGACCATTGAAAACATTGTAATATAACCATCATTAAAAACATTGCAATAAAACCACCATTAAGAACATTGAATGTAATCACCATTAAAATCATTATAATAAAACCACCATAAAATCATTGTAATATAACCAGTATTAAAAGCATTGTAATATAACCACCATTAAAAACATCGTAATATAACCACCATTAAAAGCATTGTAATATAATCAGTATTAACATCATTGTAATATAACCACTATTAAAAGCATTGTAATATAACCACCATTAAAAGCATTGTAATATAATCAGTATTAACATCATCGTAATATAACCACCATTAAAAGCATTGTAATATAATCAGTATTAACATCATTGTAATATAACCACTATTAAAAGCATCGTAATATAACCACCATTAAAAGCATTGTAATATAATCAGTATTAACATCATCGTAATATAACCACCATTAAAATCATTGTAATATAATCAGTATTAACATCATCGTAATATAACCACCATTAAAAGCATTGTAATATAATCAGTATTAACATCATTGTAATATAACCACTATTAAAAACATTGTAATATAACCACCATTAAAACAATGTAATCAAACACCATTGGAATAAAAAATGGCTGAGACAAGGAAGAAAGATATCTTGCTTAATCAGAGACGAAACAAAAAAACCAACAAAAAAACCCCAACAACAAACGACAAAGAACAAAATTGGGAAGGTCAAAAATAGAAAAAAGGAAATTGTGCTTGATACGACTAAGACTAAGAATACTTGTTGATGAGACACGGAAGTAAGAAGTGAATTGCGGTGCACTCAATGCTACTTAAAAACATCTTGAAAAAAAAGGTGTACGACAGGAATATCAAAGACGAAAGCAACAACGGCAACAATAAAACAATAACAACGTCACCAACGACGACATTTTCAATTTCAATTGCAACGATAACAATAACAAAAAAACAACGATAATAACAACCTCATCTACAGGGACGCTAACGACACCGGCATCAACCACAAGAACAACGTTGATGACGACGAAATTGACACAACAACGACAACAGATAAGAACAACAGCAATATCAACAACGACGATGACCAGAGCAATAACGACGACGACAGCGACAACATCAATTACGTCAGCAGGGGGCGATGGCCATAAGGACAACAAGAATACAACTACAACGGCAATGATAATAACGACGACGACAACAACAACTTCAAACTAAAACAATGAAAACAATGATTATAGCAAGATTGATAATAAGAACAAAATCACAAATGACAACGACATCAACAATCATAACAACAACAACAACAACAATAACAACGATGACAACAACAACAAATAGGAACAAAAAACACAGCGGCAATAATAACAAAAACGATGACAACGATAATAACTATAACCACAACGACAATGACAAAAACAATAACAAGGACAACAAAAAAGACGACGACGACAACCACAACAACAGCAACAACAACAACGACTACAGCAACAACAGCAGGGACAGTAACTACAAAAACAAAAACGACAACAACAATAGCTATAGGATAGCAACTACGACAAGGAAAACAAAAGTACGGCAATAACAACAGCAATGAAGAAAAACAAAAATAAACAGACAACTTAATGGACAACAAGAATAACAACATCAACACCAACAACGATAATCATAACAACAAGAACGATAACAACAACAACAACAACAACAACAACAAGGGCAATTAGGACAACAACATCGAACAACAACAACAACCCAATTAGGACAACGAGAACGACATCAACAACAATAATTAGGATAACAAGAACTACAACACTACCACCAACAACAACAACAATAATTAGGAACTACACCACCACCAACAACAACAACAACAATAATTAGATAACAAGAACTACAACACCACCAACAACAACAACAATAATTAGGATTAGGATAACAAGAACTAACACCAACAACAACAACAATAATTAGGATAACAAGAACTACAACACCACAACAACAACAACAATAATTAGGATAACAAGAACTACAACACCAACAACAACAACAATAATTAGGATAACAAGAACTACAACACCAACAACAACAACAACAACAATAATTAGGATAACAAGAACTACAACACCACCACCAACAACAACAATAATAATTAGGATAACAAGAACTACAACACCAACAACAACAACAACAACAATAATTAGGATAACAAGAACTACAACCACCAACAACAACAACAATAATTAGGATAACAAGAACTACAACACCAACCAACAAGAACTACAACACCATACACAATAACAACAATAATTAGGATAACAAGAACTACAACACCAACAACAACAACAATAATTAGGATAACAAGAACTACAACACCAACAACAGCAACAACAATAATTTGGACAACAAGAACTACAACAACAGCAACAACAACAACAATAATTAGGACAACAAGAACTACAACAACAGCAACAACAACAACGACAACAACACGATGACGACGATGACGACGATGACGACAATATTGGCAACAATGGCGACAACTAACACAATATCAAGGACATTATACATAATCACCAACAACATCACAACAGTGAGCATCACCAGCAATACCATTTTGAAAGACAGAAACGCAAACATGAATGACATCAAAACTGTCAACATCAACCACCACCCACAATGCACGTAACAACAACAACAACAACAACAACAACAACAACAACAACAACAATAGCAGAATAGACTGACATACA
>JAXRKP010000017.1:634385-636885 GCA_037039925.1 Doris montereyensis | reverse complement strand
TTTTCCCGATACCAGTTACGCCTGTTAAGAGTTCTTATTTCTTTGATATAACAATAAAAACTGATTCAAAAGTAAATTCTAAAAGTTTGTTTTCTTTTTGCTACAAACTGCATACCTCCGCATGTTATCCTATCTTCCATTACCATATGTATAGTGCCGTTTAATTAAATGAAGTTTCATTCTTTCGCCATCTTTGAGTAAAATTGTCTTTCACATTTTATCCCTGTGCTACCATTCAGATCAATCTGTCTTTTTTATTGATAATTTTTAAAAAATCCTAGATTGGTATATCTGTTTTACTACTGATTTATTTAGCTTTTTATTTTAAGTTTATTAGCTTTCTTTTCTTTCCTTTTCTCTTTGTTTTCCTAATCAATAACCTCACTTTTGCAATCAATCACTATGATGATCACCTAAATATTTCAGATTATCAGATCCTCTGTTAACTCTTGCATCCATTGTACTGTAAAAAAGAAAGGGAACTGCTAACTATTATGTAGTCTATGTTTGATTTTCACTTCTGTCTTCATTTATTCTTGTATATTTGTAAATATCTTCACGTGGAATATAAGGTGATGGCTATTGTCATGTTATTCTTTAGACAAAAAATCTATAAGCCTCGTTCCATTTGGAGAAGTTGTTGTCTCTCCTTTGTTACCTATGACCCACCTAGGATGTTTCTACATTGTTGCCTACTCTAGTGTTAAAATCTCATAAAAACCTTTAGTTCCTGTTTTGGTTTGAGATTATCTCCAGCTATTTGTAAATTATTTCCAAAGATATCTTTCTCTTCTTTGGTGGCAGCTTCGCTTGGACTATGGACTATTAATAATTTGATTTCTTTTTCTTTTGGTTTAATGTTCACCTTTAGTAACCTCGAGCTAATAAATGTCCAATTGTCTAATAGCTTTTCATGTCTTTTATATTAGGAGACATACTCCTGCTCTAGCTCCATCCTTTACATTTACTCTGAGAAAACTAAAGTATGATTTGGTTCAACATTTTTTATTCTCCGTCCTTTTTTCTTTTTGTTTGTGGGATGGCTAAAATATCTACTTTGAATTTTTCCAATTCTTCAGCTAATTCTAACTCATTTCCATTTATTGCTCCGAAAATCAAAGTCCGTCTTCTGAAGTTCCGTCTGGATATTTCATCTTACTTTTCTGAAATCGGCTGGTTTTGGGTAAGCAGGTAATTAACTCACTGTACCCTGGGTAGATGGTGAGGTTGTCATCCTGGAGGCCCCCTACCGGGCCTCGGTTTTGATTTTCTGTCAGGGTTATCTCTCCCAGCCTTTGGTCAACCAAGACTGCCCTGCATATCAGCAGGAGACTCATGGAGGGCAGCACCGTCTAATTCCACACAGGTGCAAGTAACTGCCCACTGCCCGGTTTAATTTACTGTTTTTTCTACTATGAAAATTGCAGTTTTGAATGACTCTAATGTCGTGATCTTTCATTCAGTATCAGAGGTGACTTCAAAATTATTATTGATTGGTTAGATGATTAGTTGTTTTTCCAGGTAGATATAATTATTTATTAAAGTTAATAACCATATTTCTGGATTTACTCTTAGTTAAATGTATCGCTTCAGTCTTCTCATCATTCAATATTTTTATTAATTGATTGTCATCCAACTTTTGATGATGTCAATACACTTCTCTACATTTTAACTGCATTAATAATATGCTTATATCCTATATAAATGTGAAATATGTACGTAATTATGTCTGAATATTATTGATATATTACCACATAAAGATGTGCGACATACGGACACACACATACCCACATACACATGTATACACGTAACAGATACATTTACAACGATATACATAAAGCTAGTCATAGATCATTTCAACTTACATGCCTGAGTTTGAAATTAATGGGTACTGACAAGAAGAAATGAAACAACTGTTTTGTCTTGTTTTGTTTGTTTTTGTTTGTGTTTGTGCGTGTGCGTATTTATGTTATTTGTTTGTTGTTTTGTTTTATTTTTATTTAACTTTTGTTTCGTAGAACTTTACTCCGTGTACGTCGGTATTTTGAATCACGTCACATTATACATTTACTGTATGAAATTTACTGAGGTGAAGGAAATGACTTTGTCGTCGCCCCCTAAATCTTGTCCCCTTGACCCCATACCCACCAAACTGTTGTTCAACTGTTTTCATAGTGTAATGCATAAAGAGACTGACATAATTAATGATTCGCTTGAATCAGGACTGGTGTCATTCCTGATTGCTATAAATCTGCCATTGTAACACCTCTTCTTAAGAAACACAACCTGGACCCAGAGAATAAAAATAAAAAGTTCAGACCAATATCTAATCTTTCGTTACATCTCCAAAATCTTAGAAAAAGTCGTCCTCAAACAGCTCAAGGACTATTTGCTGTTAAACAACATTACGTAACCATATCAGTCAGCCTACAGGGAAAACCAGTACGGAGACCGCATTACCTACAATTACAAATGGCGTTCTCGTTTTTTGCGATAGTTG
>JAXRKP010000017.1:609385-619385 GCA_037039925.1 Doris montereyensis | reverse complement strand
CTAATTGTCTATCTAATTGTCTATCTAATTGTCAATCTAGGTGTCTATCTTATTGTCCTTTTTATTGTCTATCTAATTGTCTATCTAATTGTCTATCTAATTGTCTATCTTATTGCCTATCTTATTGGCCATCTTATTGTCTATCCAATTGTCTATCTTATTGGCCATCTTATTGTTCATCTGATTGTCTATCTTATTGGCCATCTTAATGTCCATCTAATATATCGAATTGTCCATCTGATTGTCTATCTTATTGGCCATCTTAATGTCCATCTAATATATCGATTGTCCATTAATTGTCTATCTTATTGGCCATCTTAATGTCCATCTAATATATCGAATTGTCCATCTGATTGTCTATCTCATTGTTCATCTGATTGTCATTCTAATTATTATCTGATTGTCCATCTTATCGTTCATCTAATATATCTTATTGTCTATTGTCTAAATTATCTATCTAATTGTTCATCTAATTGTCCATCTAACTGTTCATTTAATTGTCTATCTAATTGTTCATCTAATTGTCTATCTAATTGTTCATCTAATTGTCCATCTAACTGTTCATCTAATTGTCTATCTAATTGTTCATCTAATTGTCCATCTAATTGTCCATCTAATTGTCCATCTTATTGTCTATCTAATTATCCATCTAATTGTCTATCTAATTGTCCATCTAATTGTCTTTCTAATTGTTCATCTCATTGTCTATCTAATTGTACATCTAATTGTCTATCTAATTGTTCAACTGATTGTCCTTGTAATTATTCCTGATTGTCCTTCTAATTGTCCATCTAATTGTTCATCTAATTGTTCATCTGATCGTCTATCTGATTGTCCAACCTATTGGCAATCTAATTGTCCATTTGATTGTCCATCTGACTGTCTATCCAGTTGGGCATCTGGTTGTCTATCCAGTTGGCCATCTGATTGTCTATCCAGTTGGGCATCTGGTTGTCATCCAGTTGGCCATCAGGTTGTCTATCCAGTTGTCCATCTAATTGTCTATCTGATTGTGCATCTAATTGTCAATCCAATTGTCTATCTGATTGTCCATTGATCTGTCTGTCCGATTGTCTTTATGAGTGTCCATCTGAATGTCTATCTGATTATCCATCTGATTATCAATCTGATTGTCCATCTGATTATCTGTTTGCTTGTCTATGTGATAGTCCACCTGATTGTTGATGTTTTTCTATCTGATTGTCCACCTGATTGTCTATTTGCTTGTCTATCTGATAGGCCATCTGTTTTTCCATCTGATTGTCGACCCCCCCCCATCAAATTGTCCATCTGATTGTCCATCTGATTGTCTATCTAGATATCCATTTGATTGCCCATCTGGTTGTCCATCTAAATATCCATTTGATTGTCCATCTGATTGTCTATCTAAATATCCATTTGATTGTCCGTCTGATTGTCCATCTTTTCCCATCTGATTGTTTATCTTATTGTCTATCTGATTACCCACCTGATTTTCGACCTGAATTGCTCTGACACTAGAAATGGGTCACCTGGACGTATACGTCCAGCCAGCCAGTATGCCGACTAGCATGTTGTACCCGTCCAACGTCATCTACAACGTCAAGGGCAACAAGGAGACAAGTGGCAAAAAGCCGACATTGAGATTCCTCCCCAGCGTGAACCCTTCAAGGTCAGTGAGAACGAGATATATTACGTCAAGTTATTAGCCACATGAATTAAGTCTATGGGTATTTCATGGCTCCCGCTAGCTACAGTCTGAGTTCGGTTTTCAAATCTTCTACCATACGAGCAGCTCCCACTTAGACAAACCCACAATACCTGCCTACGAACTTGTAATACAAACGTGTAGAAATATAACATTTGAACTGGAATTTTGCATTTAAACTCTGATGGCTGAGACTTTAAAATTATTAATTGATTTTAAAAAGATCGACGAAAAAAACTATACATAGATAAGAAAACAAATACATGTACCTGTAAATAAAAAAATAAATAAATTTATAAAGAAACAATTTTATTAGATGATAAAAAAGTAAGTAAATAGATGAATAAATAAATGGATAACACACTAAATAATTGAATGGATGGATAGATAAATCAATCAATAAATGGACAATAATAAATAAGTCATAATTAAAATAAATATTAATAAATATAAATGATTAACAATAAGTATTAAACACATAAATAGATAAATAAATAAATAATCAAATTAAAACAAATATCAATAATATAAACTAAGCAACAAATACATTAATTAATCAATGACTAAGTAAGGCGTGAAAAAACATTGTTTCATATCTATCATGATTTTACGATGTAGATTTAGTAGCCATTCAGTTGCTCTCATGTCTCTTGAAACAGATAGTCTTCCAAGGCACTCGAATGAGGAGTTGGAACAGTGACATCGCTCTCGATGACATCAAGCTGTACCATTGTCCTGAAGGTTTGTTTGGGGTTATTTTCTTGTTGTTGTTGTTGTGTTTGGGTTTTTTGTGTGTTTATTTTTGGTTTCATTGGCATTTATCTCGTCCATTATATTGTATGGTGATGTCACATAGTGAGATGCAGCCATTGTCAACACTTGCACATGCCATTTATTTTTTAAAAAGCTGCATTTCTGATAATGCCATAGAATGGGGATAATGAGCAGCTTTGGGTGAGGTATGCTATCTCTGAACACTGTTATAGGTTCTATTTTGTATTTGCTACAGTTCTTCTTGGTTAACAGTCGGCATACTGCAGCATTATCCCTGTCTTAAAAAGAAATCAAGCATTATACTGAAATTGCTAATTCTTCAAAAGAAAGAAAAAAATGTCATCATTATTTCAACAGGGTTTCGTTAACTCTAGTCGCCAGTAGTCCAGTCGGTAAAGTGTCTGACTACCAGTTAGGAGACCCTAGGTCAATTCCCAGTCCGGGCAGACTTTTCATGGCTTTCCTATCAACGCAGCAGTAAATGGGTAGCTAGATCTATTCAGACTTGGCGGTGTGGAAAGCAATAGGCAAACTACCACAGTATGCAGTATGTCTAGAAACGTCTGCACTCTTCTCCAGATTATCCTACACGCAACAATGACTACGGATACTTGCTTTACTTTTCGTAGTCACCAGTTGTGTTGCTTAAAAAAAATGAAAGTTAGGAATGGGGATGCGAAAGTTAAAATAGGGAAGGGGAGTGCAACGTTGATCAAACTTCCAATCGTTCCTCTTGTTGCAGGTCCGGAAAGTATAGGCGACCTTTTCGAGACGACCCCCCACCCACAACTGCCAGCGTAGACACCACCGTCACCACCGCTTTGCCTGTCACCACCACTTTGCCTGTCACCACCGCGACGGACGTTGTGCCAGACACCACGGACCAGGTCGTAGACCCATCGGAAGAAACATCTACAGACGTGACTGGGGGCCAAAAAAATGTAACAACCTCCGACAACGCGACAGACTCCACGTCAGTGGAATCCACCACGTCTCTTGACAACACCACGGGAAGCGGAAACGCGACCGCAGATGGCTTTGACGTTGACGTCACCACTGAAGATGGAGGTCACGAGAACAGCACTGTGTTGACCTTTAACCCAGCCCACAAGGACAAGGGGACCAGGGCCGGCCTGGCACACGGTGAAGGCAACCTAGGCAACGACGAGGCCAGAGTGCAGCAAGGCGAAAACCAACAGACCAAAACGGCAGCTGCCTCGACGGGCAGTCACATTCTGCCAGTGGTCATCGGTGTTCTCATCGCTATCGTTATCGCTGTCATATTAGTGGCTGTTATCGTCTGGGCGGTGGGTCGGAGGAAAGAAAAGCGAGATGCGGAATGTGAAGATGAGTTAACAATTATCAACGCTGATAAATAGATGTAGTCGTAACCGCTGTTTGCCTTCAAACTGTCACAACCTCCTTGTTAACTTTTGTTTTTCTTCTTTTTTTGTTAGTGTGGCTAATGTAGAAAACAAAAGCTGAATTTACAATATCTAAAATCTCAAAATGGAGGATTGCTCTTCCATTTCTTCTTATAATTGTTATCGCTTTGTATTTTTTAAAATTCGTTCATCATATTATTTCTTTATCTTTCGACCAACGGTGGATTGAGACATAGGGCGGGGAAAACAGAAACTTGAAACATTCTGAAAAAAAAAGGAAACAAATAACCAACAAAAAAAACCCCGCAAAAAATACACACAAAAAAAAAAACGTCAAGATTTCTTAGATATAATGCTTGTGTCAAAAATACCTCGTTTATAAGTCACATGACAATCATGTGTTGTGTGCAAAGATTTTTCGAATTGATGACCTTTAAGCCTTAGATCACATATACATGCACTTCATAAGTTGTGGTTCTCATCAAGATCAATCAGACCAATACTGTAGTCGGGTGACCTTGAAGTAATCGTAGTATCGATTATCGAATGGCTACAGAAGAAGCGGCTGCTTCGGCTAGTGTCGTTTCATTGGAATTCACCCGTCCACCATCATGGGTGATCTCAAAGTGATTGTTGAGGGATATCAAGGCTCAAAGAAAATCACCAAAAACTCTCATCTTTATCTTCCAGTCTGCCTAGATCATTTTGTGTAACGGAATGACAAATTAAGACGTAGGTGGAATTTAAAGTGTTCTTGTGATAAATTCCATAAACCGTGAAAAGTGCTCTTGTCTGTGTTTATTTCTGCGTGTGTGATTGGACGAAAGTATTTTGTTATGAAAGTATGTGGGTTTAATGAGTCAAAAAGTTGTAGGTGATGCTGTACGAGTGTGGAAATTATACTTTTTGTATACAGTATAGCTTCATATGAGATATAAATGAACCATAGTTGTCACAATATTACTTCTACATATTGCTACACTTCTGATAAAAGTATGAAAACACCACGGGCCCAAATTTTATAGGAGAATTCAAGAAAAAGGATTTTCTCAAATTCTGCCTTGAGCAATGAACAGATTTTATCTAAAAATTGATTTTAAAACAATATATATATATATATATATATATATATATATATATATATATATATATATATATATATATATATATATATATATATATATATATATATATATATGATAGTTCACCGATAAATGAAATAAATGTAGAGCGAAAAACAAATGAAAAATGGAAAATTTAGCATATACGTGACTTTATCAGATAGATAGCGAGATATAACTATCGTTTATTCATAATCCCAAATGGCCTTGCGCTTTGTAAGCAGAATGTACCTTTATATTAATGTTATACTGACTCTTTGCTGGGGCATTGAAAAAATAAACGCTTTTCCTATTGAGTTTATTCTTAAATTATTGTAGATTATTTAATTTTGAAATCTGAGATTCTGGAGAAATACAACAGTTTTGATTTCATTTCAAACTTTGTGCTATAAATACAACGCACCGAAGACGAAACAATAATATGACAAGTGGAATTTCGCCGCTATTCACATCGGTAGCAACAATTTTTACAAAAACAGCACACCAACACATGTGATTAGCTGCCTTAGTGCTAAAATGCTAGAATGGTTGTCCTATGTTACATTGTGTTTAAAGTTTCAATGTGAAGGAAAATTCAGATTATCAGTTACTGTTTGAAGGCAGATGCTGTTGTGCCAAACTTTGGAGATTCGATGGGAAACAAGAGCTAAAAGTAGATCTAGTTAGACTTTGAGATCAATCATAATCACCTGGGTTCATGATTAACTTTGACACCAGAGTTGAATTTTTATTCATGTCATGTTTGAGGTACATGTTTTACCGTGGAATTCAATGATTCTATAATGTCAAAGATCTTGAATATTATTGCCAGCACGAGTTAAACCAGCTAAAACAAAACCCTCAAACCATGATTTTTATTAAGTAGCTATGTTGACAAAACTGACAAATTAGTTGGGGTTACTTACGTTTAAATTCTGCTGGACGTTTAAAAATAGATCCTAAGCGGTGACGGATCTCACAAAGCCCTATAAAAAAATATTCATATGACTACCTATTTAGTTATAGAGAAGATATGGAACTTGAAGAAAACAAAGATCAATAATCTAAGAGTTATGACCCTTGGCATTGATTCAAAGTTTCGTATTCATGAACAACGAGTGGAAAATTGAAATGCAGAATACAGCAGCTCCTAGCTAAAAATACAAGGAGGAGAGAAATTGAGAGAAAGAGACCATGTCAAGAGGCTAGATCTACTCTTGGAAGAGATTTGAGTTGGAGAGAGCTGTCCAAAACTGTGTTGACCGGAGGACTGTCACGACCATGGCCCATGCACTCTAGTTGCGAAAAGGATTCAGTAGGAAACACAGTTGATTTAAAAGTTATCGCAATAAGAGAAAAACACAGACTCCATCTGTAGCACACAGACTTCCACTACGAATCATCATCTTAATGACATGAGTATTTCACATTATATCATTATAAGCATGTACAAGAGAAGCATTAAACATTGAATGGTTTCAAGTACGATTATCAGATCGAGTCAATATTCGGATAGGCGTGAACAGTAATATTTCAACTTTTTATAAAACCTGTTTAAAATGGAAACTTGGTATGAATGAGAATTTTGTTGAGAGACGGGGAAGCAATGAAATATTCTTTACTTAAACGTTACTTCTTGTAGAAATATTCCTCAAACGAAAACGATCTTAGGATCATTTAGAACCTACATGTACAATGTAATTATTCTCAGTGGCCTGGCAACAGAGCCTTTGACGCACACAAAAAACTATCAACTCAGAACTGTAATATTATAGCCCGTAAATAATGTTTGATTATTATTTCTCTTTATATTAAATCTGTGTCTCTTAAACTTTGCAGTTAACTCAGAAATCACTGTATCGGTTACGGCTGATATCAAGTACGATTATTAGATCAAATTAGTACTTGATATTGAAGTTATGTGGCCGTTTTATTGTCATGACTGGAAATTGAGAAATGAGATCTAGTAACAATACGAAGTTTCGTCGATCACAAGCAAAACAATATTTTCCCAATCAATTAAAATACTGATTTGATCTAAACGTTTGATCGTTAAGAACCTAAAGCAGGCTACTTGAAATCTACATGCGAAATACGGAGGTTGTGGGTGCAGTGGTTCCTGAGTTATAAGCGGTCAAAGCTAGAGGTGTTCAGTCTTATATACATATATACATATATATAACACGATCGTCATGCAAGGCGGTTTCTTGGTTTTACCATAATATTGATGTCATCTAACATCGGTGTCAAATTCTAACAGAGGAACGATTGAAACAGAAGGAAGTTTTGTAAAATGCTAGCTTTTCTTTTCTGTCTTTCATGATAATTTAAAAATAGCATTGTATATTTTAATGGAATTCAAACAAAGATAGAAAGGAGAAAGATCTAACACTGTCATATTTCCACGATTTTTTAAATTTCATTTTTGTTTGGTGCTCTTACGCAATCATTCCGTCAATAAGAAATATTTAGCAGTACAATATTAATTTTGATTTCTTTTTTCAAAAACAAACAAACAAAAAACACCAAACGATACAAATAAAATATTTTCTTTACAGATCGTTGTGATATACTTTCCTTACGTTTATAAAAGAAATCTGAAGAATATTTTCACTCTTTTGTTGTGATTGATTTGTATTTTCCCCACTCTTATCATGGTTGTTTTGCTTTTTCGCTTTTTCTTATATTTGTTTCGTTTTTCCATTTTCATTATAATTGTCCTGCTTTTTTTTTGTTTTTTTGTGGTTGCTTTCTTTTTTTTTAATTGTAAAATTTCTGAATTTTTACAAAAGCGAGAAAGCAAAATAGAACATTAACAATCGATTTCAAATAAAACTTAGAAAATGAATAGTTTTAGATGTAAACAAAAGGTAATAAATGAAGAAAAAAACATAAGAAAAGGAGAATGATATAAATTTTCTATTTCTTTGCTTCGCTAAAATTTTTTTAATTTTTCTCCCATTGAGCT
This sequence comes from Doris montereyensis, assembly GCA_037039925.1. Classification (NCBI taxonomy): domain Eukaryota; kingdom Metazoa; phylum Mollusca; class Gastropoda; order Nudibranchia; family Dorididae; genus Doris; species Doris montereyensis. The sequence goes on along the minus strand of JAXRKP010000017.1, from coordinate 611,471 downwards.
GTTTTTGGTATTTCCCCATATTGTTAAGATTACTTTGTATTTTCCCTTCTTTTAATATTGCTGTCTTGCCTTTCGTCACTCTGCCAAGATTGTTGTATCTTGTCCACAATTCGCTAAGTTTATTTGGTATGCTCTCCACTTTGCAATGCTAGTTTTGTATTTATCAGTTAGTTATGGGTGTTTTGTATCATGCCTATGTTATTATGACTCTTTTGTAATTTTCCCCATATTATTATGAGAGTCTTGTATTTTCTCCTTTGTCACTACTGCTTTGTACTTTCCCCTTCTGGCCATGGTTATTTCTTATTTCTACGTTTTGTTATGATTATTTTGACATGTCCCATTTCTGTTATGGTTATTTGTATCGTATTCCTGTTGATACTGATACTTAGTTTGCTATCATTTCGAAATAACCCTTAATTTTCTGGTCTCGTTAATACTAATGCTATCATTTCGCTTTCCTTATCACAAATTCCTTACTATGTTATGTAAAGCTGCCATTCTATGTTTTCTTCATCACAACTTACTTACTTACTTTGTTATGTAAAGCTACCATTCTATGTTTTCTTCATCCCAACCTATTTACTTACTTTGTTATGTAAAGCTACCTTTCTATGTTTTCTTCATCACAACTTCTTTACTTACTTTGTTATGTAAAGCTGTCATTCTATGTTTCCTTCATCCCAACCCCATTACTTACTTTGTTATGTAAAGCTGCCATTCTATGTTTTCTTCATCACTACTTCTTTACTTACTTTGTTATGTAAAGCTGCCATTCTATGTTTCCTTCATCACAACTTACTTACTTTGTTATGTAAAGCTACCATTCTATGTTTCCTTCATCACAACTTACTTACTTACTTTGTTATGTAAAGCTGCCATTCTATGTTTCCTTCATCACAACTTCCTTACTTACTTTGTTATGTAACGCTGCCATTCTATGTTTCCTTCATCACAACTTACTTACTTTGTTATGTAAAGCTGCCATTCTATGTTTCCTTCATCACAACTTCCTTACTTACTTTGTTATGTAAAGCTGCCATCCTATGTTTCCTTCTCACAACTTCCTTACTTACTTTGTTATGTAAAGCTGCCATTCTATGTTTCCTTCATCACAACTTACTTACTTTGTTATGTAAAGCTGTCATTTTATCATTTCCTTCATCACAACTTCCTTACTTACTTTGTTATGTAAAGCTACCATTCTATGTTTCCTTCATCACAACTTACTTACTTTGTTATGTAAAGCTGCCATTCTATGTTTCCTTCATCACAACTTCCTTACTTACTTTGTTATGTAAAGCTGCCATCCTATGTTTCCTTCATCACAACTTACTTACTTTGTTATGTAAAGCTACCATTCTATGTTTCCCTTCATCACAACTTCCTTACTTACTTTGTTATGTAAAGCTACCATTCTATGTTTTCTTCATCACAACTTACTTACTGTTATGTAAAGCTACCATTCTATGTTTCCTTCATCACAACTTACTTACTTTGTTATGTAAAGCTACCATTCTATGTTTCCTTCATCACAACCTATTTACTTTGTTATGTAAAGCTACCATTTTATATTTCCTTCATCACAGCTTCCTTACTTACTTTGTTATCTAAAGCTACCATTCTATGTTTCCTTCATCACTTACTTTGTTATGTAAAGCTACCATTCTATGTTTTCTTCATCACAACTTACTTACTACGTTATAACAAAGCTACCATTCTATGTTTCCTTCATCACAACTTACTTACTTACTACGTTATGTAAAGCTACCATTCTATGTTTTCTTCATCACAACTTACTTACTTACTACGTTATGTAAAGCTACCATTTTATGTTTCCGTCATTACAACTTACTTACTTACTACGTTATGTAAAGCTACCATTCTATGTTTCCTTCATCACAACTTTACTTACTACGTTATGTAACGCTACCATTCTATGTTTCCTTCATCACAATTTATTTACTGTGTTGTGTAAAGCCGTCATTTATGTTTCCGTCATTACAACTTACTTACTACTACTAAAGTAGTGTAAAGCTACCATTTATGTTTCCGTCATTACAACTTACTTACTTACTACGTTAAA
>JAXRKP010000017.1:596885-604385 GCA_037039925.1 Doris montereyensis | reverse complement strand
GAAGATTCGTGTTGAGTGAGTTTTGGGTTGAGCTTGTTTGAGTTAAGTTTTTGAGATGAGTTTGGTTGAGTTAGTTTTGTATTGAGTTAGTTTTGGGTTGAGTTGGGTTGATATAGTTTTGGGTTTAGTTTGGTTGAATTAGTTTGGGTTGAGTTGGATGGAGACAGTTTTGGGTTGAGCTAGTTTCTGGTTGAGTTGAGAGGAGTTAGTTTCTGTTGAATTGGGTTTAAGTTAGTTTTGGGTTGGGTTGGGTTGAGTTAGTTTAGGTTGAGTTGGTTTGAATTAATTTAGTTTGGTATTGGTCCAGTTATTTTTGGGTTGAGTTGGGTTGACTTAATTTAGGTTGACTTGGGTTGAGTAAGTTTTGTGTTGAGTTAGATTGAGTGAGTTTGGGTTGATTTGGGTTGCGGTAGTTTTGGAATGGGTTGGGTTGAGTTAGTGTGGTTTGGTCTTGTTTGAGTCAGATTTGGGTTGAGTTCGACTAAGCAAGTTTAGACTGAGTTGGTTTGAGTTATTTTTTGGTTAATTTGGGTTAAGTAAGTTTTGTGTTGAGTTGAGTTGAACTGGTTTGGGTTGAGCTGGGTTGAGTTAGTTTGGGTTGCGTTGGATTGATCTAGTTATGGATTGAGTTGGTTTGAGTTAGATTTAGTTTGAGGTTTTTATGTTTTGTTTTGAGTTAGGTTGTGTTAGTTTTGTGTTGAGTTGGATTGCGTTATTTTGGGTTAATTTGGGTTGAAATGGGTAAAGTTAGTTTTGGGTTGAATTGTGTTAGTGTTGTATTAAAGTTGGATTGTGTAAGCTTCATGTTGGTTTAGGATGACTTAGTTTTGGGTGACATTTTCACTTTGGTTGTTCGTCATTAAGAAATGTTCTAAGGCAATTCCTATAGCAAGCACATCAGCAACGTGTGAGGAGGAGAGGGCTATAATACACTAAGCACCAAGAAGACCTGATAGCCATTGAAAAAAGATAGAATTTGGTTATACACCCAATGTCATTTTCAAACGTATCTTACAAGGTACCACGGAGGGCAAATTTAAGAGTAAGGTAGAAATGGAGTTGGGAAGCAGTTAACCACAAAGCCAAGTGGATATTTAAGACTTTCAGACTCAAACCTTCGCTCACGAATGAGAAAAGTCAAGGTTGAAGCTGCTGGTGCAACATTCTCATCGTGCAGTGTGATGCGATGGTCAAGGATGTTTGTGGGATACATGATGATGATGATGATGATGATGATGAAGATGTTGATGATGATGGCGATGATGATGATGGGTGATGATGATGATGATGATGATGATGATGATGATGAATGATTTAGAAAGAGAAAAGACAATTGAATGGTGAAAGGACTGAATGGTGAAAGGACACGCGATACTATCAGAAGAGCAAATCCAGAAATAAAGATATTAACATTAAAAAATTACATCTACCTGGAACAACAATTAATGTATCTAGCCAATCAATAAAAAAAAATCTTAGAGTCATTTTTGATACTGAATTAACAATGAAAGATCACGTCATTACAGTCATTCAAAGCTGCGATTTTCGTATTAGAAATATCAGTAAATTAAGACCTCTCTTAGATGAAGACAAGGCACAACCAAAACATGACTTATTTGCTCGTTTGTCCTTGCCCGACTGGATTATTGTAATTCTCTCCTAATCCATTGTCCAAGCTGCAAAATGTCCAAAATAGAGGTGCCGTGATAAACATCTCTGACAAATAAAGCTGGGCACACAACATCTGTATTGAAAAACTTCATTGGTTTCCTGTAAAGCATAGAACTGAATATAAAGTTCTTTGTGATACTTATAAAAAAGTTAAATCAAATGTCTCCATGATACCTCCAAGAGTTTATTTCCTACTACCAACCGAGCCATAAATTGAGGTCATCTGATGCTTTTCTTCTAAAAATGCCATCCAAAATAACTAATTTCTATCTAATAAGTTTTGGAAGTGCAGCTTCCATCCTCTGGAATAAGTTGTCTCCTCCAAACCAAGTCATCACAATCATTCAATCTTTTAAAATATGTCTAAAAACTGAAGTTTTGAAAGCGGCTTTTAAAGGATGAGAGAAATGTTTTATAATACATATTATACTATACTTTGGTGGGTTTTTAAATTATTAATTTATGTTTTAATGCTTATTGTTCCAATGCGCTGATATTGTTTTTCTCTGATTATTGTCTTTAAATCAATGTAAAGCGCCGCTGAGCTGTTTTTATATTGATAGCCAGGCGCTACATAAATCAATCATTATCATTGTTATCCCGGGCAGTGGACAGGTAAGCACCTGTACGGGGAGTAGATGATCCAGCCCTCCACGAGTCTCTTGCTGCCTTTCAGGCGTATCTTGGTTGACCAAAAGCTAAGGAGTTAACCCTGACAGAAAACAACATACTGCCTTGCAGACTGGTCTTGAATGACTAAAGGCTAAGGGAGTTAACCCTGACAGAAAATAACAAGGCCTGGTAGGGGGCCTCAAAGTGGCAGCCCCACCATCTACCTATGGTACAGTGGGCTAATCCCTGCTTATCCGAAACAACCTGATTCAGAGAAGTAAAATGCATATAACCGGTTTGATCTTTGGAAGACGAACTTGAAACGAACACGGACTGTGATTTTTGGAACATGGAACGTTAGGGCAATAAATGGAAAAGAGTTAGAATTAGTTGAAGAAATGGAAAAATTCAAAGTAGATATTTTGGCCATTACAGAAACAAAGAAAAAAGAACAAGGAATAAAAAATGTAGGACCAAATCATATTTTAATCTATTCAGGAGTAGATGGAGTAGATGTCAAAGATAGAGCTAGAGCATGAGTAGGCCTCCTAGTGCATAAAAGGCATGAAAAGCTACCAGAAAGGTGGAAATTTATAAGCCCAATGGCTATTAGAGGTAAATAGTAAACCAAAAGGACGAGAAATTTAATTATTAATAGCTTATGGACCAAACGAAGACGCAACTAAAGAAGAAAAAGATATTTTCGAAAATGATTTACAAATAGCTGCAGATAATCTTAAATCCAAACAGGAACTAATGCTTTTAGGAGATTTAAACGCTAGAGTAGGCAACAATGTAGAAACGTCAGGAGGAGTAGAGACAACAACTACTTCTCCAAATGGAGAGCGACTCATAGATTTTTGCGTAAAGAATAACATAAAAATAGCCAACACCTTTTTTCCTCATAAAGATATCCACAAATATACCAGAGTAAATGAAGACAGATGTGAAAAGTTAATGATAGACTGCATAATATTAGCAGTTTCCTTTTTTTTACAGTACATTGGATGCAAGAGTAAACAGAGGAGCAGAAATATTTAGTGATCATCACTTAGTGATTGCCAAAATGAGGTTACTGACTGAGGAAAACAAACAGAAAAGGAAAGAGAAGAAAGCTACTAAACTCAAAATAGAGGAATCAAATAAACCAATAGTAAAACAGGTATATCAATCTAGGATAAAAAGATTTAACAGTGAAAGACAGATAGATCTGAATGATAGCACAATAGAAGAAAACTGGCAGATGTATAAAGAAACACTCCTCATTTGTACTGAAGACGTATCTGGTAGGAAACAAATAAAAGGAGATAGGAAAAGAACAACATGGTGGAATGAAAATGTCAAGACCAAGATCAAAGAAAAAGAAGGATGCCTGGAAGAAATACTTGCAAACAAAGAGACCAGAGGATAAAAAGAACCATCGCAAAGAGAAGTGGGAAAGCCGAACAGGAACAATGAGAAGAGTTTGGACAAAGACTTCAAAAACGCTATCAAGGACATCAAAAGCTGTTCTGGAGGGCAATGAAGAGCATGAGAAAGACTAAAACATGCCCAATACGACAAATTAAGAATGTCAAAGGAGAAATAATGAAAAAAGACAGCGAAATCATGGAAGCATGGAGAAAGCATTTTCACCAATTACACAATCCCCCTCAGAACTTATGAAACAAGGAGTAAAGATCAATTAGTAAGAGTATTAAGTAATCCAGAGAGATAGCTGAAGATGTAGATATATCAATGGAAGAAATCCAAACAGCTATAAGAAAAGTGAAATTAGGAAAAGCTCCCAGGAGCAGACCAAGTTTATCCAGAAATGATTAAACACCAAGGGAGAGAGGCAGACAAATTACTACATGCAATATGCCAACAAGCATGGAAGTCCAAACAGGTGCCAGATGACTGGAAAAAGGGAACGGTAGTACCAATACATAAGAAAAGATCAACTATGGAATGCTCAAACTATAGAGGGATATCACTACTTAGCGTTCCAGAAAAAGTACATGCCAGGATACTGGAAATGAGACTAAGGAAAAGAGTAGAGGATCAGATTGAAGAGCATCAGAGTGAATTTAGACCAGGAAGAAGTAAGTGTACAAGACCACATATTTACAATTAGACAAATAATAGAAAAATTCCTTGAGAGAAACATTGACTTGCACCTGTGTTTTATAGACTTAGAAAAGGCATTTGACACTGTGAGGAGGGACGAACTATGGCATTCCTTAAAAGAGCACAATGTAGAGCAAAATTTAATAGAAGGCATTAAAAGTTTTTACAATAAACTAACATGTGCAGTGAGAGTAGCTGAAAATGTATCTGAAGAATTTGATGTAGATATAGGAGTAAGACAGCTTTGTACCCTTAGTCCTCTTTTGTTTATCACATTTATGGATTCATTCGCAAAGAAATCCTCAAAAATAAAGAAAATGAATGAGGTATGTGGAAGCTCAAACCAATAAATGTATCAATGCTTTCATTTGTGATGATTTAGTTCTGTTTGGAAAATCAGAAAGTGACCTTCAGTCGAATATCAACATTATGAACAATGAACTAAATAAAAGAGGAATGAGAGTAAATGCAAAGAAAACCAAAACAATGCTAGTAACTAGAGGAAGCTAAAACATAAAATCTTAAATTGAGCAGGGAGTAATTTAGAACAAGTTCAAAGCTACAATTACCTAGGATGATTAAACTAAGAGAAGAAATCAGCCAGAGAATCAAAAAGGCAAGTGCAATATATAACCATCTAGGGAAAGGCATTTGTAGGTAAACAAGAATTGTCAACCAGAACCAAAATGGCAGTATACAATACAGTTTATTGTCCTACTCTCCTCTATGGCAGCGAAACTTGGACTTACGACAGTAGAGAATACAGTAGAGTGCAGGCAGCTGAAATGAAATATCTAAGAAGAGTAGTAGGAAAACTAAAAGAGACAAATTCAGAAACACAACAATAAAGATCAAACCAAAGCAGGTGGCATAAAAACTAAGATAGAAACAAATCAATTGAGATGGTTTGGCATGTAAACAGAATGAATGACAATAGAATAGCTAAATCAGTATACAGAGCTAAAATTCCAAGGTAAAGCCAAAATCACCCTAGTCGCAGATCTCGGAGAAAGTGGGAAGAAAATATAAAAGAGGCATTGAAGAATAGAAATTTAACTTTCATTGAAGGAAACAGAAAATGCCAGGACAGGGCATCCTGGAGAAAGATCATCTCAAGGCGTCTGAACCCATACACTGAAAGGTACAATGGTAATTGATAAAGAAAGAAAGAAAGAATCCTTATTATCATCAGAAGGCGTGCCTGATACGATCTTTTCAGAATGGTCAGTCAGCCTGTAGATGGTTTTTGTTTTGCTCTCTTTCTTTTTCTTCTTCTCTTAATTTGTATTTATTTTTTGTATCCTTCTCGTCCTGGTTCTTGTGGGGTCCGACCGGAAAATCATAATCTACATATAGCATTTTACAGCAAGGAAGACAGTCATGACGTTTTTAAGATTATGATATATATGATATATATATATATATATATATATATATATATATCATATATCAATATATATATAATATAGTACTATACACTCAAATGAAATATACCCAAAAGTGAACATTAGAAGATGAGAGAAAAATGTTATAAAACTAGCTTGTAGAATAATATAGAAATTTAATGTAAGATAAAGAAACAAAAGTTGCCTAGGTAGGATGGTAAAAAGTAGTGAAGTTCCTATCAGACCTAAGTGCCCATAAATCCGGAGCTTATCAGGTTTATTGCGGCATAATACCATGAAATGGTGCAATCAGTCAATATTGTGATATTGTAATTGTGACGACACTGGTTCAATACCTTACTGGCTTTGATGTTGAAAAATGATGGACAATGGTATGAAGTCATTTAGAGTCCCATGGGGACGAAGACGAGACAAATATAAACAATTGGACATGAAATTTGTGTGTGTGTGTGTGTGTGTGTGTGTGTGTGTGCACAGATGGAATCGAACCTGCGATCATGGTGTGGTCAGTAGAAGAAGATCCTGTTGGGCGTAATTAGCTTAGTTGAGTGCTCTCCCATTCATTACTTTTGACATTTCCTTTGCCTCACTAGTTGTCTTGACTCTAATAACAAAGGTAGTCAACCCTGATTTCTTCATGACTCATTTAATCATAGTCAGCTTACTGGCGAATTTCAGAATTCGTGTGTGTTTCTGACTAGCGACCTACAGAAGGGGGGGGGCTGCTGCAGAGGGGTCTATGATATGGTAGTGGTTGTCCCGTTTAACGCTATAGGAACATCAGGATATGGTCCAATTATATTGGGCCGTAGCGACCTCTTAGATGTATTCATAAATCCATTCAATTATCTATTAAACTATATATATATATATATATATATCAATATATATATTCAACCAAGATTCGAAACATGGATATTTGACGAAGCGTCTGACGAGCAGGTCAATGCCATTGCCATCTTATCAAAGTTCAAATGGATATAGAACATCTTCGCGAAATGACGTCTTGGCTCCCATAATCTCCGTCATTGTAGGCGAAATCACATGATCCAAAATGGAGGTCGTGGACCCTGTTATGCCCACCTAACCTCGCTAGACTGTTCATTTCACTGTACGGATCTACCACTCAGTTCTTCTACCTAAAATGATGGTAAGGGTGGCAGAACAAATAAACACACTTTTCTTTAATTCAAGCATGCTTTACACCCCCAGTGATATCAAGCACGATTTTTACGTTCAGTCAGTACTCGATACTGTTATTACACTCTCTCGTGAACGATACTTTTTAATTATAACCCATGTTAAAAATGGTGAAAACTACTATGTGAATGAAAAGTCTACACAAAGTTGGGGAAACAATGTTTTTCGGTCTTTAAGTCTGTCTTCTGGTGGAAAAATTCATCACATGAAAATGATTTTGAGATCACTTAGAACCTCTAATAATAGGCAAAATATGATTACTCTGAGTTGCATGGCAACAGAGCGCCTTTGGCGCATAAGGAACGACCAACTAAGTATTATATATAATAGTTCACTTCCTATTTTATTCTGGTTCTTGTTCTTGTTTTGCCCTTGACTTGTTCACTTTTCTTCGTCTTCTTTTTTATGTGTTTCATCGTCCTTTTCTTCTTCCTCCCCTGTCTTTTCTCTTCTCTCATTCTCTCTATCTTTTGTCTGGATGTCAGTCTGTCTTCATTTCTGT
>JAXRKP010000017.1:526885-589385 GCA_037039925.1 Doris montereyensis | reverse complement strand
CGTCTCACCATGAGGGGATGTATTATCGCATGGTCCGCTTCATCCTTTAGAAAGCGGGATAAGCTTCGGCTCTATGGGCCTTAATAGCCTTGAAACAAACGATTCCATGTAAATTTCAATAACCAGTAACAGAATTTGAGCCAAGATAATTCAGTTTGCAAGGCAAGTGTCTTTTATATGTATCGTTAAGCCCCATCTTTGGTCACTTTTCGATGTTAAGGTCAAGATTGTTAATGAACCATGCGATGATATCAATTTTACTACTGCCAAACAAGCTACGTTTGTTACATCATAATTATATCAATGGACGCAGGCATAGGAATGTAGGCATTGAAGTTTATGAACTCCACATAATACCATGTCAAAAAACCCTGGCGCTAATCATAATATACAAAAGTATTTCTTCGTCACAGTATTTGATTAACTCAATAATACTCATCGGCGATCGTTGTTGGAATTTCACTCACTCACTGCTCACTGGTGTTTTGACCGCAGATGTTCGTGGGGGGGGGGATAGTAGTGATAGATCTAGGTGCTTCCGCTTCTATAGGTCTAGGTGCTTCCGCTTCTTGATAGTAGTGATAGATCTAGGTGCTTCCGCTTCTTAATGGTAGTGATAGATCTAGGTGCTTCCGCTTCTTGATGGTAGTGATAGATCTAGGTGCTTCCGCTTCTTAATGGTAGTGATAGATCTAGGTGCTTCCGCTTCTTGATGGTAGTGATATATCTAGGTGCTTCCGATTCTTGATGGTAGTGATAGATATAGGTGCTTCCGATTCTTGATGGTAGTGATATATCGAGGTGCTTCCGATTCTTGATGGTAGTGATAGATATAGGTGCTTCCGATTCTTGATGGTAGTGATAGATATAGGTGCTTCCGTTTCTTGGTGGTAGTGATAGATCTAGGTGCTTCCGCTTCTTGATGGTAGTGATAGATCTAGGTGCTTCCGCTTCTTGATGGTAGTGATAGATCTAGGTGCTTCCGCTTCTTGATGGTAGTGATAGATCTAGGTGCTTCCGCTTCTTGATGGTAGTGATAGATCTAGGTGCTTCTGCTTCTTGATGGTGGTGAGGAAGTCTTCGGGGTGGTCTATGGTTTGTTTTATGATCCTGGTTACTTCTTCGTTAATGACCAAATCTAGTCATGTGATGCCTAGGAGTCTTCTGTAGCATTTCATCTCCACTGCTTGGATTTTCTCTGCAAGTCGATTGATAACGCCAAGGACTCACCAGTTTACAAGGGTATAGACAAGATCAATCTTCAACTCTGTTTGAATTTAACCACATGCTGATTTTAAAGCGTAATTGATTCTATTTGTAAAACATTCAATGCTCCTACGATGGATTAATTTCTCTTGTTATTATGTTCCTCAGTTTTAATGTATTAGGGCCAAAACCGTGATGGTGGTTATGGTTTGACATCACGCTATGTCATTTTTTGTAGCGTGCAGGCATTACACGTTTCATATAATATTATGACGAAGGGTTATACCAGAAACGCCACGCCTTTGAACAAGTACTGTCTTTCCTTCTTTTCTTTTCGTGGAGTTGTCATTTCCTCTCTCCTGTCAGTTTTGATGTTACTGCACTGCTGTTCATGTTGAGTTTGAAACATGTAGACCGTCTGATTAGAACTTTCCATAATTCGAGATTGAGTAACATAAGAACATTACGTCATGCAAAAACAAAATGACTGAGGTCCCCAGCTCATGCAACAAAGAGTAAACAGAGTCTATGTATACAAAGAGCCTCACAACACTCAGTGTTTAGACAACTGACATATTATATATCAATAGCTGGCTCAAAGGGCCACCTGTAAGACTAAGCGAGTTTAATGGTTGTCACTATTATCAAGTAAGAGCTCCCCGGAATTTAAACCTTTTCAAGCCATAAGGCAAACAGATAGGCAGACGGGCCGGGGGTACATCTACAAAGTATTTCTTTCACAGTTTTTTTATTTGATTTCCAAGGCATAAGGCAAACAGACAGACAGACGGGCCGGGGGTACATCTACGAAGTATTTCTTTCACAGTTTTTTTATTTGATTTCCAAGGCATGAGGCAGACAGACAGACAGACAGGCCATGATTTCCAAGGCATCACAAACTATTTTTTCACAGTTTTTTCTTTGATTTCCAAGGCATGAGGCAGACAGACAGACAGACAGGCAGACAGACAGGCAGACGGGCCATGAGTACACCTACGAAATATTTCTTTCACAGTTTTTTTTCTTTGATTTCCAAGGCATAAGGCAGACAGACAGACAGACAGGCAGACGGGCCATGAGTACACCTACGAAGTATTTCTTTCACAGTTTTTTTCTTTGATTTCCAAGGCATAAGGCAGACAGACAGGCAGACGGGCCATGAGTACACCTACGAAGTATTTATTTCATAGTTTTTTTCTTTCATTTCCAAGGCATAAGGCAGACAGACACACAGACAGACAGACAGGCAGACGGGCCATGAGTACACCTACGAAGTATTTCTTTCACATTTGTTCCTTTGATTGAACACCACTGCTTCCCTGCTGGCTCCACCCCGCGTTCCTCTCCCACCCATTACGACCCCCTCATTTGTCGTGTTTCCTTTGCACCTTTTCGGAAATTGATAGTTATAAACATCGCATTCAGAAAGACATTGCATGACGTTTGTTGCCGAGTGGTTAGACATAACTTGGGATCATGAGATCCCGGGTGCAAATCCTTGCAAAGCTAGCCTCGACGTTCTGTTTCTTTGGGCAAGACACTTAACACGCATTTCCCCACTAGACCCAGGTGCAAATTGGTACAAGCACTAGCTTGGTAGTAACAACGTGCGTCAGATAAACGTCTTGTCCAGAGGTGATTATTTTCACCTCTTACGCTTTACGCTATAGAAACCGAGATGAAATGCGGCTCTATTAACAGTGATGGCCTTGAAGGAACTTAAGCCTTTACTTAATTTCCAGAAAGGCATCGATTTAAAATACGATTTTGATCAAATATGACCAATATGATACAATAGTACTTAATTATTGAAGGATGAGACGGATGTGCAGTCCACAGGCTCATGATCGACCTCACTTCTTTTATTCCCTTGGCTTTCGAAACCCGTACTCATCGTGATGTCATCAGTACTAACAGTATGAGTTATGCAAAGGTGTATATTACGTTCATTTATCAATCATCTCATCAATATATTATCATATCGGCGTGTGTGGTCAGGCGGTAGAGCGTCCGACTATCACCTAAGGAGGCCCAAATTCGACCCCCATCCTGGGCACATTTTTCTGGCCCTCATATCGACCCATCAGCGAAATGGGTAGCTAGGGCTATTCAGACTCGGTGAAATGGATAGCTAGGTCTATTCAGACTTGGCGAAATGGGTAGCTAGGTCTATTCAGATTCGGCGAAATGGGTAGCTAGGTCTATTCAGACTCGGCGAAATGGGTAGCTAGGTCTATTCAGATTCGGCGAAATGGGTAGCTAGGTCTATTCAGACTCGGCGAAATGGATAGCTAGGTCTATTCAGATTCGGCGAAATGGATAGCTAGGTCTATTCAGATTCGGCGAAATGGGTAGCTAGGTCTATTCAGATTCGGCGAAATGGATAGCTAGGTCTATTCAGACTTGGCGAAATGGGTAGCTAGGTCTATTCAGATTCGCGTGAAATGGGTAACTAGGTCTATTCAGACTCGGCGAAATGGGTAGCTAGGTCTATTCAGACTCGGCGAAATGGGTAGCTAGGTTTATTCAGACTCGGCGAAATGGATAGCTAGGTCTATTCAGATTCGGCGAAATGGATAGCTAGGTCTATTCAGATTCGGCGAAATGGATAGCTAGGTCTATTCAGACTCGGCGAAATGGGTAGCTAGGTCTATTCAGACTCGGCGAAATGGGTAGCTAGGCCTATTCAGACTCGGCGAAATGGGTAGCTAGGTCTATTCAGATTCGGCGAAATGGATAGCTAGGTTTATTCAGATTCAGCGAAATGGGTAGCTAGGTCTATTCAGATTCGGCGAAATGAATAGCTAGGTCTATTCATACTCGGCGAAATGGGTAGCTAGGTCTATTCAGACTCGGCGATATGGGTAGCTATGTCTATTCAGATTCGGCGAAATGGGTAGCTAGGTCTATTCAGATTCGGCGAAATGGGTAGCTAGGTCTATTCAGACTCGGCGAAAATAAAGGCGGTGTGGAAATCAATCCACATCATATTATGCCATACCCTAGACATATCAGGACTCTACTCCTGATAACCCTACGCTCAACGCTGGCTATGGGACTCACCTAACGGGACTCACTTAATGGGACTCACCTAACGGGACTCACCTAACGAGACTCACCTAACTCATCGACTGTTAACCAAACCAAGTGACAAAATCCTAAATAGTGCATTTCCTAGGAACACAAAATATCGACTCATTGTGACCATGATAACGAACAGAAGGTCACTGCATGTCACTAGAGCAATTCAAACAAAATCAATAGGTATGCAAGTAGTAGGGGCTTTTGACGCATTTGGCTCACTTTCGGTTAGAGTTTCGGTTTTGGTATGATAGTCTTTAAGATACCCCGCACAACCCATCTACGTTCCGCTTCAACTCGCGCAGAGTATCTCAAAATCCCCTACTAGTAACATTCTTAGGCGGAGATCTCGCTCAGCCTCAGACCTACGAAAATGCTTCTATAACAATATTTTTCCCCCTTATAAAATAGATATTAATCTAGATTGCGAAGAGCAAACGTTTTTTCTTTCTTTATCAGTTCCCATTCTACCTTCCGGTGTATGTATTGTGATGCCCGAGATTATCTTCCTCCAGGATGCTCTGTCCTGGCATTTTCTGTTTTCTTCCAAAAAAGTTAATTTTCTATGCTTCAATGCCTCTTTTATGTCTTCTTCCCACTTTCTCCGAGGTCTGCAATGTGGTCTTTTACCCTGGGCTTTAGATCTGTATACTGATTTAGCTATTCTATTGCTGTTCATTTTGTTTGCATGCCCAAACCATCTCAATTGATTTATTTCTATCTTAGTTTTTATGCCATCTTCTTAGATGTTTCATTTCATCTACCTGTATTCTACTGTATTCTCTACTGTCTAAGGTGCAGGTTTCGCTGCCATATAGGAGAGTACGACAATAAACTTTATTGTATACTGCCATTTTGTTTTTTGTTGAGAATTCTTGCTTATATACAAATGCCTTTCTGGATGGTTATATATTGCACTTGCCTTTTTGGTTCTGTGGCTGATTTCTTCTCTTAGTTTTCCCTCTAAGTTAATCATTACTCCTAGGTAATTGTAGCTTTGAACTTGTTTTGCATTTACTCTCATTCCTCTTTTATTTAGTTCATTGTTCATAATGTTTATATTCAACTGAAGGTCACTTTCTGATTTTCCAAACAGAACTAAATCATCGGCAAATGAAAGCATTGATACATTTACTGGTTTGAGCTTCCACATACCTACATTCATTTTCTTCATTTTTGCCTTTGTGACTGAATCCATAAATGTGATAAACAAAAGAGATTTTAAGATACAACCCTGTCTTACTCCTATATCTACATCACTTTCTGCATATATATTTCCAGCTACTCTCACTGCACATGTTGGTTTATTGTAAAAACATGTAATGGCTTCTATTAAATTTTGCTCTACATTGTTGTTTTTTTAAGGAATGCCATAGTTCGTCCCTCCTCACCGCGTCAAAGGCCTTTTGTAATTCAATAAAACACAGGTGCAAGTCAATGTTTCTCTCAATGAATTTTTCTATCATTTGTTTAATTGTAAATATGTGGTCTTGTAGACTTCTTCCTGGTCTAAATCCACTCTGATGCTCTTCAATATGATCCTCATTTCCAGTATCCTGGCATACACTTTTCGTGGAACGCTAAGTAATGATATCCTTCTATAGTTTGAGTCTGTTACTATTAGAATTTCAGATTTTGGTGATGATTTAATTGCGATTACTAATACACAAATTGAAAAAATAAATGATGCGTTTGAGATTGTAATAAGTGTTAATATTAAACATAGCAATGCACAGTTACAGTATAACAAAAATAAAGTAGAAGGGGATTTATTGGTGCATTAATGAGCTTATCTAGAAGCTTTTTACCAAGCATCGCAAAACGAGTTGCACCACCTATGACTAAAAATCTTGCTCTAGGTAGTTTGGCAGGGTGCAGCTCAGCTGCGGTTAGTAAAATAATGGGAAATGGTTTGTATATAAAAAGGTAATGGTATAAAAATAAAAACTATGGGATCGGGATTATGTTTAAATCCAAAACCATCACCTCCTAAATACCTACAGGGAGTTGGTGAAAGGGTTTATTTGAAAAAGGCAATGGATTGTTTAATGGGTCTGGAATATTTCGTGATATTGCAAAAGAAATACTTTTACTTAATTTAATTTTCTTACTCTAAAAATGGACAATGAAAACATTGTTGAGAAAAGTTATCTGCGATTAACTGCTCCACTTATTGAAAATGAATATGTTGATATAAATATGACGATTGGCGTAAGTCTCAGTCGTTTGAATGGTATAAAGGAAGTGAAAAATTATTTACAACGAAACAGTGAGCAGAGAAGGTCATTATCTAAAACATACAGTAAAGCAACTAATACATTACATTATACTAATTATGGATTAAATGCTGTTTCGTCTGCGTCCGCTATTGCTGGTGTTTCGACTCTACTCCTATTAGTAGTATTGCCAGTTAGTTTGAGTTTATCGGCATTATCTGCTGTTTGTGGTGGAATGTCACTACTCATAGGTAAACTAAACAAAAGTTAAAAGTTAAAGAACAGAAACGTAGAGATATTTATACATTAGCAGAAACTAAATTTAATACTATTGAGTCACTTCTTTCAAAAGCACTTGAAAATGGACATATTGAACATAATGAGTACCAACTTACTTTAGATGAAGAAAAGAAATGTAATCAATACAAATAAAATATTAGAGCGTCTATGAGAGCGTCGAAGAATAAAACGTTTTATGAAGAAGAAATAAAAGAGAAGAGTAGAAAAGAAGTGAGGGAATCCTTTAAAACATTGTTCAATAAAAATGGTGTTAAAAAAAATAATGATTGGAAGAAACGTGGTGAATTAGTTAAAGAGTACATTACCTTAAGAGCCGAGTTAAAGGATATATTTTTTTCTGAAAAGTTTGGGGAGGAATATTGACAAAATGACTGTAAAAAAACAATTAGAACCTTTACTTAAAGATAATGAAGAAACAAGGGAGGAAATTATTAAACAAACTAATCTATTGAAAGAACAAAAATAATTATTTGATTAAGTTTTAGAAAAAAAACACACCAGCAATAGAATACGTTAAAAATAGTGAAGATAATAAATAAGATTTAGGTGAATTAGGAGAAAAAATACATATCAACTGCATTAAATAATTAAATAATTACGATTCAACCTTTGGTCCAGAAATGGTTGGTAAAAAGCTTATAATTGGAAATAAACTTTTAATATCGAATACTAAAGATGATATTATAACTGCTGGTAAACAATATAAAAGAACTGATGGTTTATGGGAATTATTAACAAGAATGAAAGCTAACGATAGTTTGATTACTAATGAAGATAAAGAAGTATTTGAAGATATAATGATAGACACAAATAATATGTTTAAATCAGATGTAAATATAAAAGGAAATTGTCGTGGGTGTTAGTGTGAAAACTTTATTAAATCCATCATACAAACACACTATCCATCAAAACTTCGAAGATAAACTATTCGTGATGGTATATCAGTTATCTGGGTAGTAGACAGGTGAGCTCCTGTACGGGGATTATGCGGTCCCACCCTCCACGAGTCTTCTGCTGCCTTGCAGGTGCTTGTTGGTTGGCCAAAGGCTGAGGGAGTTAACCCTGACAAAAATAACAACCTACTAACTTGCAGGCTGGTTTTGAGCAACCAAAGACTAAGGGGATTAACCCTGATTGAAAGTAACAAGGCCTGGCATGGGCCTCAATGTGGCAGCCTTACCATCTACCTAGGGCACATTGGGCTAATCCCCTGCTTATCCAAAACCAAAACTGATTTTAAAAAGACATATTAGGAGATAGTATAAAAACTAAGATAGAAATGAATCAACTTAGATGGTTTGGGAATGTTAACAGAATGAATGGCAATAGAATAGCTAAATCAGTATGCAGTGCTAAAACTCAAGGTAAAAGACCAAAAGGCAGACCTCGGAGAAAGTGGGAAGAAGATATAAAAGAGACATTAACGCAGATAAGTTTAACTTTCACGGAAGGAAACAGAAAATGTCAGGACAGGGCAGATTGGAGAAATATTATTTAGGGCATATAAACTCATACACCCGGAAAGGTAGAATGGGAGCTGATAAAGAAAGAAAAAAATATCAGTTATTCTACCTTGTAATCCGGATGAACTAATTGAAATAATGGGTTTATTATTTGCTAGTAAAGAAGCTGGTAACACAGTCGTTGATCAAGACTTGAAAGAAATATTAAAAACTTTATATCAGAATTTGTTTTTGATAAGTATCAATTGAAAAACCTTAATGATCGTATAGCTTTATAGAATCCATTTTGTTCCTTTTAAAAATGACATATTATTCAAAACCCGAATTAAATACTGGAAGTGGTAATGGATGTTATTCAAAACAAAAATTAAATAATGGAAGTGGTAATGGATGTTATTCAAAACAAAAATTAAATAATGGAAGTGGTAATGGATGTTATTCAAAACAAAAATTAAATAATGGAAGTGGTAATGGATGTTATTCAAAACAAAAATTAAATAATGGAAATGGTAATGGATGTTATTCAAAACAAAAATGAAATAATGGAAGTGGTAATGGGTATTATCCTAATACCGAATTAAACGGGTTGGACTACTTGATTATATAGTCAATGCTGTTACATCTCAAGCAGTGAAAGAAGTTGCAACAAAAAGGGGTAAAAAGGTTGCGGAGAATACACTAACTGAGATTGGTAATAGAGGAAAGCAAAAAAATAGTTAATAAGATTATTCCTCCTAGAAAAAAATGTTGGTAGTCTATCAGATAAATCTAAAAGCATCCTTTATAAATATGCCAATTCAAACATGTGTAAAAAACTAATTGTAGATCTTTAAAGAAAAGAAAATTTTGACTTTTCTCCTCTAAGGAAAACTACAAGGGCTTAGCGGTATTTCAATTATTTCTGGCATATTACTTATAATTTCAGTAAATCCAAGATCGCATTGTAACAACTCTTGATATTCTTCACACGTCAAGCTAAATTTTATATACTTATACAAAAGTAGATATTTTTATATGAAATCTTTCTTTTAAAAAACTATTAAAATCGTTAACTGTATAATTATAGAACATAAAGAGGAACTTACAATTTCTTGAATACTTCCCAAGCTCGAAATAACAGAACTTATTCCTTTAATCAATACATTTTTGTTTGTTTATGAACTGATCAGATTTGCTAAGAACTTCATCAATATCTGTTGAATTGGATATTTCTACCGAGATATTAGGTGTAGGTGAATCACTTTCGCAGCTAGATAACCTTTCTCTTAATTCAGGGATAGGAATATTTTCTCTAGTAGGGTTACTTTCTATTCCTACACTAAAATGTATATAATCAGTTGGATTAAGGTTATGTCTTTTATTTGTTTATAAAATAACTTTAAGAATATCATTGAGCAGATTATTGATTTCCATTTTTATAAAGAAAAATCAAAAGAATTTTAAAATTTGGTTTTCAATAACTCGTTAGTATAAAAAGAACCAGTTATTTCTTCCTTTTGTAAATCATGGATTGTATATTAAATAAGATTAGTTCGTAACACTTTGTCAATCCCAACAATTTCTGAAGTCCAGTTATTAGTATAACTAGTGTTTTTATATTTAATGATTCGTACGTGTTCATCTACTTTAAATTTGCTTTGTAAATCACAAATATCATCTTAAAATACTCTTTCATAAATATCATCTTCATTTTCTTTTTACTTTCTTTTCTGGTGTCATCTTAATAGTATTGTGAAAAGTGTTATTGCATTCTTTTCCTATTTGATCTAATATATTGTAGTATTTTGTTGCATTATAAGTAGTAACATACTTAGAAATCTTTTCTTTAAGAGTTCTATTAAATCTTTCGGCTATATAGGACTTTTCTGCGTTCTGTGTAGAATATAATTCTATGTTTTCTTTCTTAAGTAAATCTTTTAAAGTTTTGTTATATAATTCCGTTCCTTTATCTACCCATAATTTTTCATGTTTTCTTTCTGTGAATATCTGCTTAAAAGCATTTTTACTTCTAATCCTTTTTTAAAAAGTTTTTTTAATGGTATTCTGAAACCGAATTTACTATTAAAAAAACCGCATCAACAATAGTTAGAAGATATTTATAATGCTTATCGTGCTTCGAGCATTTATGCATGTCGACAAGATCTGCCGACTATATCTCATCTACCCCGAAGACAAGAACTTTTCTTCTAAGGAATTTCTTGATTGCTTTTTTTATGTAATTCATTACTTAATTCATTAGTTAAACGGTTCGTCTCCTAGTCATTTAGTCCCTAAACTTAATGCCTTTTTACTGCCAATCAAGTTTTGAACTACCCTTCTGTCGATCTTTTCTCTGAATCTGTTTGTTTTAAGAGTTTTTAATCTATCTAACATCTCTTTATCACAGATTTTCTTTTTATCTTTAAATTTAGGTGTGTCTCTACAACATATATCATAATGTCTAGATATTTCATCGACTTGATTATATGGTTTAGAATGTGGTAAAGGATTATCATCTTTATCCAGTCTATTCTCTAATTTAGTAACAGGTCCAGTAAATTTATGAGATGGTAAATGCATTTCTGGCATCTTGTTAATAATTGTATGCGTCAATCCTCCACCTTGGCGATTTGCGATAAACCCTGTTGATTTTAGAAATCTAGATTTTATAACACCACATACAACACGTCCCTGTAACATGTTTCTATTATTTTTTTATTATTTTTCTTCTAGACCGGCGGTTTAAGTGCTTCTTTTACATTTGAGGCAAAATATTTGTTCCATTTTTATAGTTAAATACATAGAACGCAGTGATGACATTGCTGAGTATTAAATATTTGACACTTCCTAACAAACCCTTATCAAACTATGATTTAAAGGATTCTATGAAACAATTAAAAATTAAAAATGTCCGTGGGGTTTATCTTAGAGATAAACTACCTTTTAAACCACGTAAGAAAGAATGTGGAATAATTAATCTTACTGACTCGTCATCACCAGGAACTCACTGGGTATGTTATTATAAAAATGATGATAAGAAATATTGTTTTGATTTATATGGTGTTCAACCTGTTTTAGAATTAGAAAATTATCCCGAATACAACATTTATCAAATACAAAAGTCTCCGTTTTTTAAAGAAAATAACTTCTGGTTATGATTTTGATGATGTACTTTTATCATTAATAAAATGAGTGTTAATACGTTTGGATACAAAAGTGAGATGAAGAATACGATGATGATAATAAAACGATATCTCCTTTTCACAGTCGTCAGATTAATCTTGATGATTTAGAAAATGTAGAAGGTTTTAATAGTCAAGGAAAAAAGAATGGGTTTTATGGTTTGAGAATTAGATAGTAATAGTATGTATAAAAGAAATGAAATTAATTTACCAGATGATTCAAAATTATTTGATAAAGAATAAGTAGAAAAAAATAGAAAATTTAATTCTGTATTTCATAACACCAAATAGAAACTAATTAAAGACAAACACAAATGGGATATTAATATCAAAGCTAAAAATAATACAGTTAGTTGTAAAGGGGATTCGCTGGATATATTGAGAATATATAACTCAGGTAAAATGTTTGGTAAATTAGTTCCAGTAAAAGAATATGAAAACTCAACTGTATCAGTAAAGCATCATGGTGAGTATTTTATTGCTTAAAATATAAAGAAGAATAACCACCATTTGGGTCAACGTTTTTTTTTTCGGGATATTTATTAGAAGATAATCCAGAAAATATTATTATCGAAGGATTAAACATGACTGTTGAAAAGCTAGATGCTCCTAAAGCATTTTCGATAACTGTCAGAAAAATAAGAACGACTTTACAGCAAGATCATCTCCAGAACAATTAAAGTTTAGTGTTGGTAGTGATGTTAATCTAAATAAAATAATAATAAATACCGTAAGTATCTGTTTAAACGAAAATCCTTTTTCTAAATTAAAGATTACAAATGATGAAATATTCTTCTTATAAAAATGGAAAACTAAATCTCGGCAAAGCTTTAATTATAGGCAAAAGTATTCTGAAATATGAATATCGTCAGCACAAAACCAGATTCTGATCATCTGAATCTAAATCAAAGTGGCGAAATTAAAATTCCGATTAATAAACAAAACGCTTGCCTAGATATTGCTGAAAGTTTCATAGAAATTGAAGGTGAATTTGTTAGAAATTAGGTTACTTTACTAGTAATTATGCTGACAAAGATAAAAATAACTTTAATTAATAATGCAATGATGTATTTGTTTCCTAATATAAAATATACAGCTGGCGGGCAAGGGATTGAACATATAAACAATACAGGAGAGACAACCATGATAATGGGGTATCTGAAATATCCAGGAGATTTTGAGACGACAAAAGGGTTGAATCAATTATGGTATAGAGAAGGTAGTAATCATTTCAGAAGGAATAATTTTAACGTAAGACATCACTTTATTATTGAAAGGGGGAAGGGGTGATTTAGTTTTTCAATTCCATTTGAATACATATTTGGATTTCGTCAAGCATATAATAAAGTAATGTATTGTATTGAATTTGAACTATCATTATATAGAAAATCTGAAGATAAAGATACTATTATTGCTAAGTTTGAAAAAGTAGGAAATACTGCGGATGGAACTACTTTTTATGAAACACCATAACGATGAAAGGAAAAGTAAACTTAAAAAAGATTTCAAGGTTTGTTCTCCATGTTAAACAAATTTTGGAATCTGAAAATAAACTATTTACACAAATTAGAAATAAAATAAAATATGATATCGCTTATAAAAGATTAAGAAGTCAATCAATAGTTGTTCTTCCTTGTGATAAATTTGAAAGGAGTTTCAGTACTAGTAGTTCTCCGGGAAAAAAAACTTAATTTGGCATTGTTGGATTTCATGAGAAAAAACACATGATCAAGATGTATTCGATAAATCACTGTTTTATCATGCAAATCTAAAGAATATTTCAATATACTTTGATTCAAGAACATACCCAGAAGTGCAATATGATATAAACTTTGAAAAAAAAAATTAACAGAATATTTAGTGAAGCTTTTGACTTCAAGAAAAAATGCTTTGAGGATGAAACTAGTGTTAATATGACTCTTTTTAATTATGTGGGTCAGTATCCAATATTTGTTGTTGATGTAAGTAATCAAATTGAAAAATTCAAAGGTGTAGTGATTGATATTACTGTGAACGTGAATTTTAATAAGAGTGTCAATGATTTAAACACATATGCAGTTATTGTATCAGATAGAATAATTCGAATGGAAAGTGATGGAAGTGGGGTAAGAATTATTCAGTAGACATTCCAAAAGGATATGTATTTATACCATCATCTTTTATGCATCTTTTATCATCAAATAGTGATAGACTTTTCTTATTTACTTCATTTATAAACATCTTATGCTTTTCTGAATTCATTGTAAACATCTTATTCATTTGTATATTATTACTATGTAAACAATTTTTTTATAATCATCAAACTTCATATCTTTTCAATAGTTGTCTTACCTATTCCTTTTACTTCTTGTAAATCAGTTAATGTGAATGAATATGCTTTAGTTCTAAGAAAGACAATTTCATTCACAATTTTTCCATTTAACTCATCTTTCAATTTCCCTATTACCTTTTTATTCTTTTCAGAAAACAAATGATGGTCTTTAGGATAAGCAGATGTATCTAAGCATTCAATTATTTCTTTCATGTCTTCATAAATATTTTCAGTTCTAATAGATAAGAAGATACTATCGGTATCGGAAGCAACTAATTCATTATCAGGCCATAAGGTTTCAACAACAATATAACAAAATTGATACATTAACAACTTACTATAATCTAAAATACACATTCCTAAATAAATAGGTTTATCAAACTTAACTGCTGTTATATTATTAATTATTCCTGCAAAGTTTTCATTAAATATTATTGAGTCTTTAAAATTAAGTTTGTTAATGTGTTTCTGTTTTCCGTTTTCATCTGTAAATAATTTTATTTCATTTCTATTTCTAATGTTTTCCATTGTTTTTCCATAGAAGACAAGAACAAAGTCGTTGATCTGCATTAAAATCAATGTATTTCTTTAATCATGCTGACTCTTCAAATGAAATAGTTCTGTATACTTTCTTACTTTTAATCCGAGCTTAATATACTATTTCAAGATTTTATGATGAACAATATATTTATGTTTATCTTTTGGAGTTGGGAATAACTTTTTCTTCAGTCCTTAATTTTCTACCTTCTTTTTCAAGTAATTATAATTGATAGTTGGATAAGTCTTCTCCAGTTACTTTCATTTTTTCAGATGCTAATGGATATTTAATTGTTTGTAGCTTTGCTTCTTTAGTACATTCAAAGTCACATTCAATAATACATCCTCTACTTTTTGGAATATCTAAATACTAATCAGAATCATCTTCTCATTTAAAACCTCCTATTGGTAATTTCTGACTCATAACCCAGCCACATAAATTATTAGCATCTAAATATGGAAGATATTTTTTCTTTTAGAAAGTCATTTAAATTACCTCCGTTTTTAATTATTTCTAAACATTCTTCCGTTTTACGTTTATTAATTATTCTTCCATTCTTTTCATAGATATAAGTGCATTTATTATAAGCTTTAACATGTCGTGGACCAAATACACCAGAGAAGCCACCTCTTATTTCATTTTCAACAATTAATAACATATCATAATCTTGAGGTAATTCTAACTCAATACCTGTATATTTCAATCCACACTGCCAAGTTAAACCTGGAGCAGAAAAACAATAACAAGGACTTATTTGACTAATGAATTAAAACTAGTTGTTAGTCTATTGAAATAACTATTTATATTATTCTTAGACGTTATTGTTTCTACCGGATGATTATAATAGGCGTCAACTATTTGTGTTGCTAATGGAGTTCTATAATTACATGTTAAAGTTATTTTAATCCTTATTGGAATATTAGTTATAAGTATTTTATTTTTAAGTTTATTGATATATTTTGTTGGATCATCGTCATCAATGTCATCAATGATAAACTTTCCAATAATATCACTATAAGACTTGGTTTTTATAATGTCCATTTTCAGATAGGAAAATATTTTATACTTTTATTTCATAATAATACTCAGATTGATAAGTTGCATTTCTATTTATAAACTCTTGATAGGCTTGCTCATATTTCTCTTTATTATTTTGATAGCGGTTTTGTTTCATTGGTTTTTCACATTCTTTACACCTACCCCTATAACCGTTGGGGCATGTTTTCTCTTTTCTATATAATGCATATGCTTTTAAATGATGACATAACTTACATTTGTTTTCTTTCCATTTTTTATTAGAATTAATTTTTATAACAATATCAACCGCGCCGCTTCCTTAAAACTATTGTTATAGAAGCATTTTCGTAGGTCTGAGGCTGAGCGAGATCTCCACCTAAAAATACTATTAGTATAGGATTTTGAAATACTCTGCACGAGTTGGAGCGGAACTCTAAACCGAAAGTGAGCTAAACACGTTCAAAGCCCCTACTACTTATGCACATAACTTACTTACTTACATACTGGGTAATCTCTTTCTCCCCCCCAACCACCCCACTCTCAGCCTGTCCGAAATTGACGTTCAAGAATGGCAAAGCTCGAATCCGAAGCAGAGGCAGGATGGCCCAGTTTCAGTGTCGCCGTGGTTTCAGGCGGGTAGGCAGCCGCTTTGCTGTGTGTCTCAGTACGGGGCTGTGGAGTCAACGCGTGCCGCTCTGTGTTGGTAAGACCCCTGTACTTATTGCTATAGACTGATCAATTATCCATGGCATAGCAGTTAGCCAAATGTAGAATAAAATGTCGACTGACATCATATTATGTAAATAGACTCGTAAATGATACAGTGATATAAACGTATGTATGATACTGTGATATAAATGGATGCATGATACTGTGATATAAACTTATGTATGATACTGTGATATAAATGGATGTATGATACTGTGATATAAACTTATGTATGATACTGTGATATAAACTTATGTATGATGCTGTGATATAAACTTATGTATGATACTGTGATATAAACTTATGTATGATACTGTGATATAAATGGATGTATGATACTGTGATATAAACTTATGTATGATACTGTGATATAAATGGATGTATGATACTGTGATATAAACTTATGTATGATACATATAAATATATGTGATATAAACTTATGTATGATGATGCTGTGATATAAATGGATGTATGATATATAAACTGTGATATAAACTTATGTATGATACTGTGATATAAACTTATGTATGATACTGTGATATAAACTTATGTATGATACTGATATAAATGGATGTATGATACTGATATAAACTTATGTATGATACTGTGATATAAACTTATGTACGATACTGTGATATAAACTTATGTATGATAATGTGATATAAACTTAAACCTATGTATGATACTGTGATATAAACTTATGTATGATACTGTGATATAAACTTATGTACGATACTGTGATATAAATCTATGTATGATACTGTGATGATACTGTGATATAAACTTATGTATGATACTGTGCTATAAACTTATGTATGATACTGTGCTATAAACTTATGTATGGTACTGTGATATAAACTTATGTAGCAAACAGTGATGAAGACTGATGTATGAAACCGTGATATAGATTCATGATAATGTGATATAAACTGTATGATATAGACTCATGATGAAACAGTGATATAGACTCATGTATGAAACTCATGTGATGATAGACTCATGAATGAAACAGTATATAGACTCATGTATGAAACCGTGATATAGACTAATGAATGAAACCGTGATATAGACTCATGAATGACAGTGATGTAGACTCATATGAAACAGTGATATAGACTCATGATAAACTGATGAAAAACCGTGATATAGACTCATGAATGAAACAGTGATGCTAGAAACTCATGAATGAAACTGTGATATAGACTCATGTATGAAACAGTGATGATAGAGACTCATGTATGAAACCGTGATATAGACTCATGAATGATATAGACTCATGTATGAAACAGTGATGTAGACTCATGAATGAAACAGTGATATAGACTCATGTATGAAACCGTGATATAGACTGATATAGACTCATGTATGAAACAGTGATATAGACTCATGAATGAAACAGTGATATAGACTCATGTATGAAACCGTGATATAGACTCATGTATGATACCGTGATATAGACTCATGTATGATACCGTAATATAGACTCATGTATGAACCGTATGATATAGACTCATGTATGAAACCGTGATATAGACTCATGTATGAAACCGTGATATAGACTCATGTATGAAACAATGATATAGACTCATGTATGAAACAGTGATATAGACTCAGGTATGAAACCGTGATATAGACTCATGTATGAAACAGTGATATAGACTCATGTATGAAACAGTGATATAGACTCATGTATGAAACCGTGATATAGACTAATGTATAAACAATATTAGACTCATGTATGTAAACTGATATAGACTATTATGAAACAATGATGCAGACTGATGTTTGAAACAGTGATATAGACTCATGTGGTAAAACAGTGATATAGACTATGATGTAGTGATGTAGACTGATGTATGATACTGTGATATTAGACAATGATGAAGACTGATGTAAACTGATGTATTGTACTGATGATGATGTAGACTTGTATATACATATAGACTGATGTAGACTGTATAGTGTAGACAGATATAGACTTGTGTATGAAATACTGATGATAGATTGATGTGATGAGATTATGTATGATACTGTGATATAGACTGATATATGAAACAGTGATGTAGACTGATATATGAAACAGTGATGTAGACTGATATATGAAACAGTGATGTAGACTGATATATGAAACAGTGATGTAGACTGATATATGAAACAGTGATGTAGACTGATATATGAAACAGTGATGTAGACTGATATATGAAACAGTGATGTAGACTGATATATATGATAACAGTGATGTAGACTGATATATGAAACAGTGATGTAGATTGATGTATGATACTGTGATATAGACTGATATATGAAACAGTGATGTAGACTGATATATGAAACAGTGATGTAGACTGATATATGAAACAGTGATGTAGACTGATATATGAAACAGTGATGTAAGATAAGATAAGAAGAATATTTATATTGCGCCTTCCCTCAGAAGAGCTCAAGGCGCATTACAAGCAAAATGATTACACAGGCATGGCGTGCTATGGCTAAAACATTTTACATAAAACAGATGCATCAATAAAAATAGTATCACAATCAATTCAGTAAAAAGCACACAATTCAATAAAATTCATCTAAATATGTTGGAGAAGTAGTGGGTCTTCAAGCGAGATTTCAGTATATTCAAAGACTCTGCAGACTGGACGTCCCATGGTAAAATGTTCCAAATTTTGGCTGCTTGTGTTTGTAGGGCCCTATCTCCGAAAGTCTTAAGTTTAGTTTTGGGTGTTTGTATCATTTTCTTGCTCGCTGAGCGCAGTGATCTGTTCGGTGTGTATTTAGGAACTAACTCTTTTAAGTAGACTGGAAAGTCAGCCTCGTGCAGGCATTGGTACGTGATTGTAGCTATCTTGTAGTCAATGCGGGATTTATTGGGAGCCAGTGTAGGTGTTTAAGTATTGGCGTAATGTGTTCTCTTTTGAAACTTCCATAACTAATCTGGCGGCATTGTTTTTTGTATTATCTGCAGTTTCTTGATTTGTGTCAGTGGAAGTCCAGCCTGCAGAGAATTGCAGTAATCAATTCTTGAAAGAACAAATGAGCAAATTAATTTGTTTGTTGCTTCAGGAGTGATGTATTTCCTGATATGACATATTCTTTTTAATTCCAGATAGCAAACTTTTCTCAAATGTGAGATATGGTCTTCCATGGACATGGTACAATCCATGATAACTCCTAAATTTCTTTACTTTTTTGACAACAGGAATTTCTTCGCCACAGATTTTAACATATCTTAATTTAGCGGCTTCTACTTTGGCTTTGCTTCCTATTGCTATAACTTCTGTTTTGTTCTCATTTAATTTCAATTTATTGGATGTCATCCACGAAGAAATCTGGGTGGCGCAATCATTAAGGGAAGTTATGACAGATGGCAGTCCGGATATTTCAGCAGACTTATAGAGCTGAGTGTCGTCAGCGTAAATGTAGTAATTAAAATGATGTTGATTGATGATGTTGTGTATTGGTTGTGCGTACAAAGAAAAAAGGAGTGGCCCCAGAACCGAGCCTTGGGGCACACCAAAATGAAGAACAGAATAATTTGATAGCTTTCCATGGACTGATACAGCTTGCTTTCTATTGCTGATGTACGAACTGAACCATTCCAGAGCAGTGCCTTTGATGCCAAAAGAAAGCTCTAAACGTTTAAGAAGAATGCCATGATCTATAGTGTCAAATGCAGCAATAGGTCTAACAAGGCTAAAATGGATAGTTCTCCTTTATCGGTCGAATTCCGTAAATCAGATTGTACTTTCAGAAGTGCTGTCTCTGTGCTGTGCTTTCTTCTATAAGCAGACTGATAGGTTCCTTTCAAAGAGTTTTCATCTAAGTGTTGGTCAATTTGGCTCAAAACAGCTTTTTCTAATATTTTGGAAAGAAATGGTAGGTTGGACACTGGTCTGTAATTTTTCAGATCGTTTTGATCAAGGTTGTTCTTTTTTAATAAAGGTCTAACTATGGCCTCCTTAAAACTAGGGACAACAATTCCATTTGTTAGTGACTGGTTGATAATATTGGTAATATGGGGCAAGGTGATATCAAGGCAGCTAAGAAACAGATTTACTGGCAGTGGATCAAGTTCACACAATTTTTTAGTAGATTTCATGATTGTAGATTTAACAAAATCTTCTGTTACAGGTTTAAAAGAAGAAAAGGAATTACCGTCAAATACGTGATACCTGGGATCAGAGTTTGTGGCATCTAAGTTTTCTCGTATCTTTTTAATCTTATCGATGAAAAAATGATTGAAAGCTTCAGGTAATTCACTCACCGGGATGTTAGTTGGTAAGTACTGTACATTCTTTTTACCCAAAAGGTCATTGCAGATTGAATAGAGGTTTGAACTTGATTCACTGTCTTGTATCTGTTTGTTTAAATAAATTGATTTTTTCTTCTTTAATAACATTAGCAAGAGAACTAATTTCTTGTCTGTAAATGTTTTTATGAACAGTCGATCCAGTTTTTTCCACAGTCTCTCGGCTTTTCGTTTCTTTTTCTTTCCGTTCAGAACTCTCTCGTTGATCCAGGGCGCTGCAGTCCTTATTGGGGCGAGTTTCTCTCGAATTGGAGCGTGTTTGTCGAGAATTGTTCGGAGGGAGCTATCAAAGTCATTTGCTGATTTCGGTGTCCTGTCTGAAAATGAATTTAAAAGGTCTTCTTTGAAGGTGTCGATGTCAATGCCTTTAATGTTTCTGCAGAGGATCTTTTCTCTCGTTGTCTTGGGTTTGTCTACGTTGATTTTGAATGAAATGGCGTAGTGGTCTGATATGCAACATTCTGACACTTTTACTATAGATTTGACTAAATCGCTTCTTGTTAAAACTAAGTCTAGAATGTGTTGTTTCTCATGTGTTGCGTCAGTGACGAGTTGTTGGAAACTGTGTTCGTCAATCAGTGTGATTAAGCTCTTTACAGATGAATTAGTTGACTTTTCAAGGTGATAGTTAAAGTCCCCTAACATGTAGACGTTGTTTTTGTTGTTAATGGAATCAAGAAATTCAGAAAAATCCTGTTCAAATTTGCTGATGGTGTGGCGGTTCTTGTTGTATTAAAAGTAATGTATAATGTTTATGAAGACGTGATGTAGACTGTTGTATGAAACGGACATGTATACTATTTATGAAAAATGAAAAAAAGTAATGTATAATGTTGTATAAAAAGGAGATGTAAACTGTTGTATGAAAAAAGTGATTATACTGTTGTAAGAAAAAGTGATGTAAACTGTTGTATGAAAAAGTGATGTAAACTGTTGTATGAAAAAGTGATGTAAACTGTTGTATGAAAAAGTGATGTAAACTGTTGTATGAAAAAGTGATGTAAACTGTTGTATGAAAAAGTGATGTAAACTGTTGTATGAAAAGTGATGTAAACTGTTGTATGAAAAAGTGATGTAAACTGTTGTATGAAAAAGTGATGTAGAGTTTGTATGAAAAAGTGATGTAAACTGTTGTATGAAAAAGTGATGTAAACTGTTGTATGAAAAAATGTAGAGTGTTGTATGAAAAGTGATGTAAGTGTTGTATGAAAAAGTGATGTAAACTGTTGTATGAAAAAGTGATGTAAACTGTTGTATGAAAAAGTGATGTAAACTGGTTGTATGAAAAAGTGATGTAAACTGTTGTATGAAAATGTTGTATTAAAATTGATGTAAACTGTTGTAAACGTAACAAAAAAGTTGATGTAGACTGTTGTATGAAAAAGTAATGTAGACTGTTGTATGAAAAAGTAATGTAAACTGTTGTATGAGAAAGTAATGTAGACTGTTGTATGAGAAAGTAATGTAGACTGTTGTATGAAACATGAAAAAAGTTGATGAAAATATGTAAACTGTTGTATGAAAAAGTGATGTAAACTGTTGTATGAAAAAGTAATGTAAACTGATGTATGAAAAGTAATGTAGACTGTTGAATGAAAAGTGATGTAGACTGATGTATGAAAAAAGTAATGTAACTGTTGTATGAAAAAATGATGTAGACTGATGTATGAAAAAGTGATGTAGATTGATGTATGAAAAAGTGATGTAGACTAATGTATGAAAAAATGATGTAGACTGATGTATGAAAAAGTGATGTAGACTGATGTATGAAAAAATGATGTAGACTGTGTATGAAAAAATGATGTAGACTGATGTATGAAAAAATGATGTAGACTGATGTATGAAAAAGTGATGTAGACTGTTGTATGAAAATGATGTAGACTGATGTATGATTGATGTAGACTGATATATGGAAAAAGTGATGTAGACTGATGTAGGATAAAGTGATGTAGATTGATGTATGAATACAGTGATGTAGACTGATGTATGAAAAAGTGATGTAGACTGATGTATGAACAATGATGTAGACTGATGTATGAATACAGTGATATGGAATGGTATACAATACAGTGATGTAGACTGATGTAGGATTCAGTGATAAAGGATTGATGTAGATACATGTGATGATGTAGGATACAATGATATAGACTGATGTAGGATGTGAGATTTATGTAGATTGATGTGAAGATACAGTGATGTAGATTGATATATGATACAGTGATGTAGATTGATATAGAATAAAGTGATATAGATTGATGTAGGATACAGTGATATAGATTGATGTAGGATACAGTGATATAGATTGATGTAGGATACACTGATATAGATTGATGTAGGATACACTGATATAGATTGATGTAGGATACATTGATGTAGATTGATGTAGGATACAGTGATATAGATTGATGTAGGATACAGTGATATAGATTGATGTAGGATACAGTGATGTAGATTGATACAGTGATAGATTGATGTAGCATACAGTGATGTAGATTGATGAGATACATTGATGTAGACTGATGTAGGATTGATGTAGATTGATGTAGCATACAGTGATGTAGATTGATGTAGGATAGCATACAGTGATATAGATTGATGTAGGATCAGTGATGTAGATTGATAGGATTCAGCAATGTAGATTGATGTAGGATTCAGTGATGTAGATTGATGTAGGATTTAGTGATGCAGATTGATGTAGGATACAGTGATCTAGATTGGTGTAGGATTCAGTTATATAGATTGATGTAGGATACAGTGATGTAGATTGATGTAGGATTCAGTTATATCACCTGAGGACGAACACAGAGAAATAGACTGATGTATGATACAGTGATATAGACCGATGTATGATACAGAGATATAGACTGATGTATGATACAATGATATAGACTGATGTATGATACAGTGATATAGATTGATTGTATGATACAGTGATATAGATACAGTGATGTATGATAGGATTCAGTGATATAGACTGATGTAGTAGTGATACAGTGATATAGATACTGATGTATGATACAGTGATATAGACTGATATATGATACAGTGATATAGACTGACTGATGTATGATACAGTGATATAGACTGTTGTATGATACAGTGATATAGACTTTGTATGATGCAGTGATATAGACTGATGTATGATACAGTGATATAGACTATTGTATGATACAGTAATATAGACTGATGTATGATACAGTGATATAGACTGATGTATGATACAGTGATATAGACTGATGTATGATACAGTGATATAGACTGATGTATGATACAGTGATATAGACTGTTGTATGATACAGTGATATAGACTTTTGTATGATGCAGTGATATAGACTGTTGTATGATACAGTGATATAGACTGATGTATGATACAGTGATATAGACTTTTGTATGATACAGTGATGTAGACTTTTGTATGATGCAGTGATATAGACTGTTGTATGATACAGTGATGTAGACCTTTGTATGATACAGTGATGTAGACTTTGTATGATACAGTGATGTAGACTGTTGTATGATACAGTGATATAGACTGTTGTATGATACAGTGATGTAGACTGTTGTATGATACAGTGATATAGACTTTTGTATGATGCAGTGATGTAGACTTTTGTATGATACAGTGATGTAGACTTTTGTATGATACAGTGATGTAGACTTTTGTATGATGCAGTGATATAGACTGTTGTATGATACAGTGATGTAGACTTTTGTATGATACAGTGATATAGACTTTTGTATGATGCAGTGATGTAGACTTTTGTATGATACAGTGATGTAGACTTTTGTATGATACAGTGATGTAGACTTTTGTATGATGCAGTGATATAGACTGTTGTATGATACAGTGATGTAGACTTTTGTATGATACAGTGATGTAGACTTTGTATGATACAGTGATATAGACTGTTGTATGATACAGTGATATAGACTGTTGTATGATACAGTGATATAGACTGTTGTATGATACAGTGATGTAGACTTTGTATGATGCAGTGATGTAGACTTTTGTATGATACAGTGATGTAGACTTTTGTATGATACAGTGATGTAGACTTTTGTATGATGCAGTGATGTAGACTTTTGTATGATGCAGTGATATAGACTGTTGTATGATACAGTGATATAGACTGTTGTATGATACAGTGATGTAGACTTTTGTATGATACAGTGATGTAGACTTTTGTATGATACAGTGATGTAGACTTTTGTATGATATAGTGATATAGACTTTTGTATGATACAGTGATGTAGACTGTTTGTATGATACAGTGATATAGACTGTTGTATGATACAGTGATGTAGACTTTTGTATGATACAGTGATGTAGACTTTTGTATGATACAGTGATGTAGACTTTTGTATGATACAGTGATGTAGACTGTATGATACAGTGATATAGACTGTTTTATGATACAGTGATGTAGACTGATGTGTGATACTGTATTGTAGACTGTTTATAATTGCATGATGCAGTGATGTAGACTGTTATATGATATATTGATGTAGACTGTTGTATGATACAGTGATGTAGACATTGTATGATACATTGGTGTAGACTGTATGTATGATATAATGACATAGATGTAGACTGATGTATGATACAGTGATGTAGACTGTTGTATGATATAGTGATTAAGACTGCTGTATGATATTGTATTGTAGACTGTTCTATGATACAGTGATGTAACCTGGTGTATGATACAGTGATGTAGATTGTTGTATAATAAAGTGATGTAGACTCTTCTATGATACAGTGATGTAAAGTGTTGTATAATACAGTGGTGTGATTGTTGTGTGATACAGTGATGTAGATTGTTGTATAATACAGTGATGTGCACTATTGTGTGATACTGTGATATAAACTTCTGTATGATTTTGTGATGTAGACTGTTTTATAATACTGTGATGTAGACTGTTTTATAATACTGTAATGTAGACTGTTTTATAATACTGTAATGTAGACTATTGTATGATAATGTTGTGTAAACTATTATATGATATACTGATGTAAACTGTTGTATGATACAGTGATGTAGACCGTTGTATGATACAGTGATGTAGACTATTGTATGATACAGTGATGTAGCCTGATGTATGATACAGTGATGTAGCCTGATGTATGATACAGTGATGTAGCCTGATGTATGATACAGTGATGTAGCCTGATGTATGATACAGTGATGTAGCCTGATGTATGATACAGTGATGTAGCCTGATGTATGATACAGTGATGTAGCCTGATGTATGATACAGTGATGATGTAGACCGTTGTATGATACAGTGATGTAGACCGTTGTATGATACAGTGATATAGACTGTTGTATGATACAGTGATGTAGACTGTTGTATGATACAGTGATGTAGACTGTTGTATGATACAGTGATGTAGACTGTTGTATGATACAGTGATGTAGACTGTTGTATGATACAGTGATATAGACTGTTGTATGATACAGTGATGTAGACTGTTGTATGATACAGTGATGTAGACTGTTGTATGATACAGTGATGTAGACTGTTGTATGATACAGTGATATAGACTGTTGTAGGATACTGTGATGTAGACTGATGTAGGATACTGTGATGTAGACTGTTGTAGGATACTGTGATGTAGACTGTTGTAGGATACTGTGATGTAGACTGATGTAGGATACTGTGATGTAGACTGTTGTAGGATACTGTGATGTAGACTGTTGTAGGATACTGTGATGTAGACTGTTGTATGATACTGTGATGTAGACTGGTGTATGATACTGTGATGTAGACTGTTGTATGATACTGTGATGTAGGCTGTTGTAGGATACTGTGATGTAGACTGATGTAGGATACAGTGATATAAACTGGTATATGATGCTGTGATATAGACTGAAGTAGGAGACGGTGATGTAGACTATTGTATGATGCTGTGATGTAGACTATTGTATGATGCTGTGATGTAGACTATTGTATGATACTGTGATGTAGACTATTGTATGATGCTGTGATGTAGACTATTGTATGATACTGTGATGTAGACTATTGTATGATACTGTGATGTAGACTATTGTATGATGCTGTGATGTAGACTGTTGTATGATGCTGTGATGTAGACTATTGTATGATGCTGTGATGTAGACTATTGTATGATACTGTGATGTAGACTGATATAAGATACAGTTGTGTGGACTATTTGTGATACAGTGATACAAAATGATGTAGGATATTGTTTATGTAGACTAATGTAGCATACAGTGATGTAGACTCTTGTATAATACAGCAATGTAGACTTTTGTAGATACTGTGATGTAGACTGATGTCAGAGACAGTCATGTAAACTTTTGTAGGATACAGTCATGTAAACTGAGGTAGGATACTGCGATATAGACTTATGTAAAATACAGTGATGTAGACTGTTGTATAATACAATGATATAAACTGATGTTGATTGATGTAGGGTACAGTGATGTAGACTGATGTGGAGTAATGTTATGTAGACTGATGTAAGATACAGTGATGTAGACTGATGTAAGATACAGTGATGTAGACTGTTGTATAATACTGTGATGTAGAGTGATATAGGATAGAGTGATGTACACTGATATGGAATACTCTGATGTAAACTGATGTAGGATTCAGTGATGTTGACTGTTGTGGGATACATGATTGTAGACTGATGTAAGATATAGTGATGTAGAATATTTCCTGATACCGGGATATAGACTGTTGTATGATAATGTGATGTAAACTAATGCAGGATAAAATGATGTAGACTGTTCTATAATACAGTGATGTAGACTGTTGTATGATACAGCTATGTAGACTGATGGAGAATACTGTGATGTAGACGGATATACGATAACATTATGTAGATTATTGTATAATACAGTGCTATAGACTGATGTAGGATCGAGTGGTGTAGACTAATGTAGGATACAGTGACGTAGACTGTTGTATGTAACAGTGATGTAGAGTGATGTCTGATATTGTGATATAGACTGATGAAGGATACTGTGATATAGACTGATGTATGATACAATGATATAAACTGATGTAAGATACAGTGATATGGACAGATGTAGGATACAGTGATTTAGACTGATGTATGATCTGTGATAAAGACTGACGTACGATACAGCAATGCAGACTGATGTATAAAAACATTCACACAGAATGATGTACGATACAGTGATATAGAATAGTATTTGAAACAGGGATATAGACTGCGGTATAAAACAGTGATATACACTGATGTGTTATAAATTTATATAGGCCTATGTATCATTTAGTGATATAGACTGATGTATTGTAGACTGATATAGACTGATATTTGATACACTGGTATAGACTAATGTATGAAAAACTGATGTAGACTGATGTGTGATACAGTGATGGAGACTGAGGTGTTCTTATGTGCTTGGATCCATAGATGATACAATGATATAGACTAGTGTTTGGAAAAGCGATATTGCCTGTTGTAAAATACGATGATATAGACTGATGTGTGATAATGCAATATAAACTATTGTAGAGTACAGTCATATAGACTGATGTTTTGTAAAATTATGATAATAACTGACGTGTGATACAGTGATGTAGACAGAAGCAACATACATTGATATAGACTGGTGTGTGGTAGAATGACATAGACTGATGTGTGACACACTAATATTGACTGATGTCTGATACAGTGATATGGACTGATGTAGCATAGAAACGAAATATCTAAGAAGAGTGGTAGGGAAAACTAAGGAGACAAAGTCGGAAACCCAGCAGTAGGAGATCAAGCCAGAACGGATGGCATAGAAATTAGGATTGAAGTAAATCAATTGAGATGGTTTGGGCATGTAAACAGAATGAATGACACTAAAATAGCTAAGTATCCAGTGCTAAAGCCAAAGTAAAAGACAAGGCGCAGACCTCGGCGATGGTGGGAGGAAGATATAAGGGATGCATTGAAACATTGAAATTTAACTTATTTGGAATGAAACCGAAAATGTCAGGACAGGCCATCCTGGAGAAATAGTATCTCGAGAACCCATACACGCAAAGGTAGAATGGCAACTCATAAAGAAAGAAATAAATAAACTGATATATGCCACAGTGATATTATTTGATATATGATACAATGATTTAAACTGACGTCTAATACAGTTATATAAACTGATGTATAATGCAATGATATAAATTGATGTATAATACATTTATTTAAACTGATGTATGATACATTTATTTAAACTGATGTATGATACATTTATTTAAACTGATATATGATACATTTATTTAAACTGATGTATAATACATTTATTTAAATTGATGTATAATACATTTATTTAAACTGATGTATGATACATTTATTTAAACTGGTGTATCATACATTTATTTAAACTGATGTATAATACATTTATTTAAACTGATGTATAATACATTTATTTAAACTGATGTATAATACATTTATTTAAACTGATGTATAATACATTTATTTAAATTGATGTATAATACATTTATTTAAACTGATGTATGATACATCTATATAAACTGATGTATGTTACAGTGATATATACTGATGTATGTTACAGTGATATAAACTGATGTATGTTACAGTGATATAAACTAATGTATGATGCAGTGATATAGACTGATGTATAATAACGTCATATAAACTGATGTATGATAAAGTGATATAACCTGATGTATGATACAGTGATATAAACTGATGTATGAAACAGTGGCATAGATTGATGTATGATACAGTGATATAAACTGATGTATGATACAGTGATATAAACTGATGTATGATAAAGTGATATAACCTGATGTATGATACAGTGATATAAACTGATGTATGATACAGTGATACAGACTGATGTATCAAACAGTAGCATCGATTGATTTGTAACACATTGATATAAATTAGTGTATGATAAAGTGATATAAACTAATGCATGATACATTAATATAGCCGTATGTATGCTGCAGTGAAATCGAGTTTATGAATGATCCAAGGATATAAACTGATGTATGATACAGTGATATAAACTGATGTATAATACAGTGATAAAAACTTATGTATAATACAGTGATATAAACTGATGGATGATACAGTGATATAAACTGATGTATAATACAGTGAGATAAACTGATGGATGATACAGTGATATAAACTGTTGTATAATACAGTCAGAGAAACTGATGGATGATACAGTGATAAAAACTGATGTATAATACAGTGATATAAATTGATGGATGATACAGTGATATAAACTGATGTATAATACAGTTATATAAACTGATGGATGATACAGTGAGAGAAACTGATGTATAATACAATGATATAAGCTGATGGATGATACCGTGATATAAACTGATGTATGATACATTGATGTAAGCTGATGTATGATATATTGATATAAACTGATGTATTATACAGTGATATAAACTGATGTATTATACAGTGATATAAACTGATGTATTATACAGTGATATAAACTGATGTATAATACAATGACATAAACTGATGTATGATACATTGATGTAAACTGATGTATGATATATTGATGTTAGCTGATGAATAATACAGTGATGTAAGCTGATGTATAATACAGTGATGTAAGCTGATGTGTAATACAGTGATGTAAGCTGATGTATGATATAGTGATAAAAACTGATGTATTATACAGTGATATAAACTGATGTATAATACAGTGACATAACCTGATATATGATACAGTGATATTAACTGATGTATAAGACAGTGATATAAACCGATGTATAATACAGTGATGTAAGCTGATGTATTATACAGTGATATAAGC
Source organism: Doris montereyensis (assembly GCA_037039925.1). NCBI lineage: Eukaryota > Metazoa > Mollusca > Gastropoda > Nudibranchia > Dorididae > Doris > Doris montereyensis. The sequence continues at coordinate 559,275 of JAXRKP010000017.1, read as the reverse complement.
TGATGTATAATACAGTGATGTAAGCTGATGTATAATACAGTGATGTAAGCTGGTGTATAATACAGTGATAGAAGTTGAAGTATAATACAGTGATATAAGCTGATGTATTATACAGTGATATATGCTGATGTATGATACAGTGACATAAACTGATATATAATATCGTGATGTAGACTCATGTATGATACAGTAATATAGACTGGTGTATGATACAGTAATATAGACTGGTGTATGATACAGTGATATAGACTGGTGTATAATACAGTAATATAGATTGATGTATGATAAAGTAATATATACTGATGTATGATACAGTAATATAGATTGATGTATGATACAGTAATATAGATTGATGTATGATATAGTAATATATACTGATGTATGATACAGTAATATAGATTGATGCATGATACAGTAAAATAGATTGATGTAGGATACAGAAATATAGACTGACGTATGACACAGTAATATAGGTTTATGTATGCTACAGTAAAATGGATTGATGTATGACACAGTCATATAGATTGATGTATAACACAGTAATATAGATTGATGTATGACAGAGTAATATAGATTGATGTATGACACAGTAATATAGATTGATGTATAACACAGTAATATAGATTGATGTATGACAGAGTAATATAGATTGATGTATAACACAGTAATATAGATTGATGTATGACACAGTAATATAGATTGATGTATGACACAGTAATATAGATTGATGTATAACACAGTAATATAGATTGATGTATGACACAGTAATATAGATTGATGTATAACACAGTAATATAGATTGATGTATGACAGAGTAATATAGATTGATGTATAACACAGTAATATAGATTGATGTATGACAGAGTAATATAGATTGATGTATAACACAGTAATATAGATTGATGTATGACAGAGTAATATAGATTGATGTATAACACAGTAATATAGATTGATGTATGACACAGTAATATAGATTGATGTATGATACAGAAATATAGACTGATTATACAATATTACAGACTGAGACGTTGTACAATACTACAGACTGAGACGTTGTACAATACTACAGACTGAGACGTGGTACAATACTACAGACAGGTGTGATACAATACTACAAACTGATATGTTGTACAATACTACAAACTGAGATGTGGTACAATACTACAGACAGGTGTGGTACAATACTACGGACTGATGTATGGTGCAATATGATAGGCTGATGTATAGAACAGTAGAAAAGGATGATGAATGCTTCAAGAAATAGACAATAAATTAATAATACAATCCTCCTTGCTTTTACATTTTCTGTCAATAATACTACATTATTTCATTGTTGTTTTCCCCCTCCCCCACATCTCAATATTTCTACCATTCCCAACATGTATTTTACGTTTTCCCCTTAACTGAACCAAAAATCGCATTGTTTTTACACTGTTTCTCAATAATTGTACCAATTTGCGGTTGCTTTTACCTATTCTCTCAATACTTGTACGATTCCGCACTGTTTTTACACTGTTTCTCAATAATTGTACCAATTTGCGGTTGCTTTTACCTATTCTCTCAATACTTGTACGATTCCGCACTGTTTTTACACTGTTTCTCAAGAATTGTACCAATTTGCGGTTGCTTTTACCTATTCTCTCAATACTTGTACGATTCCCCACTGTTTTTACACTGTTTCTCAATAATTGTACCAATTTGCGGTTGCTTTTACCTATTCTCTCAATATTTGTACGATTCCGCACTGTTTTTACACAGGAAGAGGGTGTCCCAAGATCCCTGACATCCCTAATCTGAAAGTCCAAAAACTGTCCAGGGTGGAATTTTGAAATTCGACTGTGCTGTAGGTCTTCGCCGTCAAGGACCTGAGACGATCACTTGTGATGGCAAACGGTGGAGTGATCCGCCCCCAAAATGTCACCGTGAGTTGAAATCATGTCATTAATCGCAGTCATCAAGGCCATGAGTATTTTCCTCCTCCTCATCATCATCCTCATCATTAGCAGCAGGAGCAATATCGTCGTTATAGGCATTGCCATCACCATCGTATCTTGATCAGCATCATCATTATTATCATTATCATTATCATCATCATTATCATCATCATCATCATCATCATCATCATCATCATCATCATCATCATCATTATTATCCTGATCGTCGTGATCATCTTATTGTCTTCATCATCAACATCAATATCATCGAGAGCATCATCGACCTCACAATCATAATCACCATAATCGAAAGTTTGTTTTCCTCATTTGACTCATGAATACCCGGCTTTATGCAGGGAAAGAAATTATGAGAATTAATGTATAAAGTGCCTAACAGGCGGTTGTACTACATCCTCCGCAGGGAGTTGAGAAGGATCATTAATAGAACGGTTTTGTGAGAGATACATCATGATCGTCGTCGGTAAGTTTGCACTTCTGTTGGTTTACGGACTATAAATCCATGTTTTGTTGGGTTTTTTTCATTTGAATGTTTACTCCATCTCCAAACAACGCACTGTATCGTAAATATATCTCTATCAATCCGTCTACGTTTGACTTCAGTTGGCATAAGCCTGGGATGTGACTTCGAAGCGCCAGGTTTGTGTGGGTGGAGCCAGGCTCGTGACGACGATATGGATTGGTCGCATCACAAAGGAAAAACGCCCACTCCGGACACGGGGCCCTTGGTAGACCACACGACCAATACCACCCAAGGTAAGAATCGCAAACTCCTCATATTCTCAGTCAGCGAGCGACAGTGCAATATCAAGAAATTAGCAGCCAAGAGGCATCCATTTCTACAATATTGGAAGGGAAGTTTGAGATGAGATCTCGGTCCCGCGTCTGAGGTGAGATCTCGCGTCTGACGTAAGCATAGAAATAGTATTGAGTACATCTATGGAAATAATATTTCGCACCTGAGATGAGTTCTCGGGTCTGAGATGAGATCTCGCGTCTGAGATGAGATTTCGCGACTCGGATGAGGGATTTCGGGTCTGAGATGAGATCTCGCGTCTGAGATGAGATCTAGGGTCTGAGATGGGATTTGGCGTCTGAGATGAGATTTTACCTTGAAGTCTCGGGGAAATCAATTCATTAAAATCATAATAAAGTGGAATATAGCATATACACATTATAATATTCCGTCTATCTGTCCGCGTTCCATTTGTCCATCTCTCTCTCTCTCTCTCTCTCTCTCTCTCTCTCTCTCTCTCTCTCTCTCTCTCTCTCTCTCTCTCTCTCTCTCTCTCTCTCTCTCTCTCTCTCTCTCTCTCTCTCTCTCTCTCTCTCTCTCTCTCTCTCTCTCTATCTCTCTCTCCCTCTCTCCATCTCCCCTCCCTCCCCCTCCCTCCTCTCTCTCCCTCCCTCCTCTCTCTCTCCCTCTCCCTCTCCCTCTCTCTCCTCTCCCTCTCCCTCTCCCTCTCCCTCTCACACACACACACATACATTTTCACGCACACTCTCTCACACACACACATACACATACTCTCTCTCACACACACACACACACACTCTCTCCCACACATAGTCTCACACACACAAACACACACTCTCTCACACACTCTCTCTCTCACACACACACACACACTCTCTCTCTCTCTCTCTCCCCACTCTCTCCCCTCTCCCCCTCTCTCTCTCTCTCACTCTCTCTCTCTCACACACACACACACTCTCTCACACACTCTTGTCTCTCACACTCTGTCCCTCTCTCTCCTCCCCCTCTCTCTCTCCCCTATATATATATATATATATATATATATATATATATATATATATATATATATATATATATATATATATATATATATATATATATATATATATATATTCATGTTTGATAATTGAAAATCAGTGCGTTTCCAGATTCTACTACCCCTCCCCCCTACCCTCTTTCCCACTAGACACAGAGGGAGCAGGTAGTTTGACGTATTCCTTTCTCTTCCACTACCCCCTTTTTCCCACTAGACACAGAGGAGCAGGTAGTTTGACGTATTCCTTTCTCTTTCCACTACCCCCCTTTTCCCACTAGACACAGAGGGAGCAGGTAGTTTGACGTATTCCTTTCTCTTTCCACTACCCCCCCTTTTCCCACTAGACACAGAGGGAGCAGGTAGTTTGACCTTTTCTTTCCACTACCCCCCCCCTTTTCCCAGACACAGAGGGAGCAGGTAGTTTAACGTATTCTTTTCTCTTTCCACTACCCCCCCCTTTTTCTTAAATAAATATGCACAGTGGGAGCGGTTTGTTTGATGTATTCCTTTTTTTCCAACTACCCCTGCCACCCCCTTTCCTAATAGGTACAGAGGAAGGAGGTAGTTTGACATTCCTTTCTCATTCCACTCTCCTCCCCCCCCTTTCTCATATGCACAGAGTGAGCGGTTAGTGCGATTTATTCCTTTCTCTTTCCACTACACCTTCCTCCCCCTCCCTCCCGCCGCCCCCACCCTGGATGGATCGGCATCTAGTCCCATCGGAGACGGACGATAAAAAGGAGGTCGCGTGTGCAGATCACAACACTATGTGCACTTTATATAACCCTTTGGCTGTTTACAGGGCAGTCCGGGGAAAAACAAATTAAAAATCCACCCCAAAATCCCAGAGACCACCATTCATAGTTGTGGGTGAGGCTAAATGAAATCCAATCAGACTCTCAGTAGTAATATATCTAGAGCATGAGTTAAGCGTGCCATTAACTGTTGCAGGTCATTACCTGTTCATCGAGTCGTCCGCACCTACGAAGATGGGACACAAGGCTAGGCTCATCTCTCCGACCTACAAACCTGACGATGTGGATGGAATTTGCCTGGAGTTCTTCTACCACATGCTGGGTTTGCCTAAAAAAGGCCGTAAGTTGTGATAAATATAAGCGAAAGATAAAGATGGATGTATAGTCCGTATCCCCACACAAGTACAGGTTTACCGACTGTATATTATCATAGCGTATACGCCAGCAGGCCATTTCCTTCAAATTCCTTTTCAACTCCCGTGGGGAGGGGAGATCCAGTACACAAGCTTGGTAGACTTTTCGTATTAACACTCTGACAAGATATTTCTCTACCTATAGCTGGATTCCAATTCACGCTTGAGAGTCAAGTGAAGAGAGTAAAGGGGAGCACGTTTTCTAAGAGTACAACCGTTGTGGGGGGGGGAAAACTCACCTGTGCCAGCCGTGGGGCTTGAACCAGTGTGGTCGGGATTACAACCTCACAACACTACGGTTCAGCTGCAACTCCTCATCTTCATCACACTACACGTCCAATGATGGAGGTATACAGTCGATAGTGTAATCACGAAAAGCATTCTAATAATATAACATTATGGGTGGGTGGCGTGGGTATGGCCAAAAACGTTAGGAAATTTACTTTATCTACATTTTATCTTTCGGTGATAAGGAGGAGGCGGAGGAGGATGAGGAGGAGGAGGAGGAGGAGGAGAGGAGGAGAAGAAGAAGAAGAAGAAGAAGAAGAAGAAGAAGAAGAAGAAGAAGAAGAAGAAGAAGAAGAAAAGAAGAAGAAGAAGAAGAAGAAGAAGAAGAAGAAGAAGAAGAAGAAGAAGAAGAAGAAGAAGAAGAAGAAGAAGAAGAAGAAGAAGAAGAAGAAGAAGAAGAAGAAGAAGAAGAAGAAGAAGAAGAAGAAGAAGAAGAAGAAGAGGAAGAAGAAGAAGAAGAAGAGGAAGAAGAAGAAGAAGAAGAAGAAGAAGAAGAAGAAGAAGAAGAAGAAGAAGAAGAAGAAGAAGAAGAAGAAGAAGAAGAAGAAGAAGAAGAAGAAGAAGAAGAAGAAGAAGAAGAAGAAGAAGAAGAAGAAGAAGAAGAAGAAAGAAGAAGAAGAAGAAGAAGAAGAAGAAGAAGAAGAAGTAGAAGAAGAAGAAGAAGAAGAAGAAGAAGAAGAAGAAGAAGAAGAAGAAGAAGAAGAAGAAGAAGAAGAGAAGAAGAAGAAGAAGAAGAAGAAGAAGAAGAAGAAGAAGAAGAAGAAGAAGAAGAAGAAGAAGAAGAAGAAGAAGAAGAAGAAGAAGAAGAAGAAGAAGAAGAAGAAGAAGAAGAAGAAGAAGAAGAAGAAGAAGAAGAAGAAGAAGAAGAAGAAGAAGAAGAAGAAGAAAAAAAGAAGAAGTAAGAAGAAGAAAGAAGAAGAAACAGAGCCATTCGCGAGCATGGAATTGCTAGGAAGTTGAACAGCCGTAGTCAGATTTAATGTTGTTTTGATGGTTTTATAATGAAACCCACCGTCTTGAGTGACATGTGACACAATTTTAGGTTTGTAAAGAATAAAACATGCGGTGAAAAATGTTTGAAAACGGGACTATATTTTTCAATTTTTTACAGCCTGATCTAGTTATTCATGTTTAAGCTGACCTAATGGCCTAAACAGATAGCATTTTATAGCTTTAAATAATTATTTTTCTTCTGGCTCTATGTCTGGTGAAGAGCTATGCCCGAAACGTCACTTTTTTGCTCTATAATCTTTAGATGAATTGTCTGTCTTGTTTAAAAAAAATTTCTCTTTCAAAAATTATGTCTAATATCATAACAACAACAAAAATCGTGTGCCATCAACAGAAGTGGGTGACATTGATGTGTTCATCCAGCCAGTGAGTCTTTCAACCCAAAAGATTCTCAATCCGACCTACAACATTTTCCACGTGGAAGGGAATCAGGGTAATGTTTGGCACAAAGCTGATTTGGACATCCCTCCGCAGCAAGAATCTTTCATGGTAAATATATTAACTGGCGCTACATCGACTTTCTGTGAATTTTTTTTCTTTCTGCAAAGTTCGTGTGGTAAAGGTAAAGTTTTAACATTCCTCTCGGTTCGTGAAACTCCCGGACGTTTTCTTCAAAATAAGCATGGCGGTTGGGTCGAGAGAGCACTTGTCAGTGATACAAAACAGACAGACAAACTGCCCTATCCTTCGTCCCTGGGCTTTCAATGTTAAAAATGTCCTTGCCTTAATTTCAAAAAGCAAACTTATGAATAGCCAGTAGGTTTGCTCTGTAAGTATAATATAAGGAAAATGTATTGTAACTTTGTATGTAACATGAGGATTTTCATTCACATACGAATGCTACGAATCAAATTTCACGTGAGAATTTGAAAAAGGATTTTTTCAAAAGTGTAGCAATAAACAGAACTTTATAACATGTCTTAAAATCTTTCTTTAAAAAAAAAAAAGAAACTTGATACTGTCACACGTTCACATGTTTTACAACAACAAGCCTTTCTCTCTGTCTCACTCTACTTTCCACAAACACACCTGTCCAATGATAGTGAGGAAGGCGGGTGACTTGTACGGTTTGAGTTACAACAACGATTTGTATTAATAATACGTGTATATTTAATTGTCTCACTGTCTCATGTAAAGATAAAGGATATATCATCTATAACAAAAACAAAAACAATAGCATGTCGTAAAGGATTACATCATGACAACAAAGTATTGAGTGAAATCAGCAAAGATCTGACACGGGGTTGAGATCTAATCGCATATGAACAATAAAGGAAAGAACATGATCACGCAATTAAGGCCGAGCATACAGTATAGATTATATAGACATTCTTATTTTGGTAATGAGCGACATGATAAAAGCACTCCTCTAAAATAGTAAACATTAATAATTTCAAAGGCTTAGGCACATAACCAGGGGAAAATGACAAGTACATGTAAACAAAACAAAGGAAGTTAAGGATCAGACTACTTCCGTCCTCTGAACAGAATTAATTTCAACTATATCTAGGTCTAATCGACTTATTCATTCAAGCTAAAAGCATTTAAGACAATCTAAAGAGACCAATAACAGTTTTGAAAACGAGGAGCTAAGGTTATATAAGACTCAAAAACCTGAAAACAGCTCACGTACACCAACACGTCTTAAATCACCGGAAATGAACTTCAGATAAGTTTACATTACAATGTCCGATTGCTAACTACTAATGCTGTGGCAAGCAATAAAACAAGGGTAGGAATAATCCATCTAAAGGCTGAATGGTCAAGTGAATAATATTAATAAGAGAGGGCCAGCATCAGTTAAAATTGATTCAAAAGTAGAATACAAGGAATATTGAGGGGCTTTTCATGAAAGGGAAATACGTAGGGGAAAGGACAGATAATATATAAGCTAGTCCAGAGTATTTAAAGACAAATGTGCAAGCCATCAAGGTGACTTTAACAATGAGGAAATGTATATTTGAAAGGGACTCAAGAGTATGGTTGTGGTAGGGGAAGGCTGAGTAACAGTCACAGTGTCGTGACCAACATGGAAATGAATATAAAATTACAATGTTTTATTGTTGTGATACTCGCAACAATATTGTTGTGAGTAATCCAGCTATAGTGATGAGTGTTGCCCCTTCTATGATAAGTGCTTGTTTACAATAAACAATTGAATATACACTTCTATGTGTTTCTTTAGGCATTCATTTATACATTTATAAATAAATAGGCGGCCACATTAAATAGGTTCTATGAAAATACGTGTTACTTTGACCGATAATCTTATTCTGGCTCTCAAAAGTATAGTCTAAATGCTCTACAACTGCAAGGCGGGATCGGGTGGAGCAAGAAGGAAATGTTAAACTGATAGTCAGGGCCATATGCTTGCTGGTCACGAAATAGAAGGCAAAATAGACCAATGACCAAGGCTCTAGCGTTGGGAAGGTTATGGAAAGTTTAATGAGTGAAGTTCACAGTAAATATAAATGGGGAATCAAAATATAAACTAATTTAAGTTTGTTTCTTTTTCTTTTAAAGCTACCTTTCAATTTTGTTAAAAAGTGTCACTACTGATACATTGCAATTGCATGACAACAAAATATTTGCAGGTAACAGAATGTGAATATGGTCAACTTACCCCTGGACAATTCTCAAATACAAATCTCACAATTCTGAAATCGTTACTTGACCCGGTGGACCAGATGCACACAGCAAAGAGAGGATGGGCGAGCAAATAAACAGAATATATATATATATAGTAGATCAGAAGGACATGTGGGTGTGTTATAGTTCAAGCTGATTGGCTCAAAAAGACATTGTATTCTTCGCTAGCAACAGTTTCATGGCAACGAAAGTGGGGATACAGTTCAAACTGATTAGCTTAAAAAAAACATAACATTCGTCGCTAGCAACGGTTTCACAATATTTTGTAATAATACATGTATTTATATAAATAGTAAGGCGATATTCTCTGAATTTAAGCATAAAAACCCAGCCAGACAAGCAAACAAACAAATAAACAAAAATAAACGAAAATCGTTAGTATGCAAGTTGTCGTCTTCATAACTCGTATACATAATTTAGATATTAGTGTATAAAATTAATCTTAATGTGTGTGTAATGTGTATGCATGTGTGTGTGTGTGTGTTAGTTGTTTACATGATCCACAATATGTATATATTATATAAAACCGAACATCTCTAACTTTAACCGCTTATAACACAGGAACCACTGCATACACAACCTCCATATTTCACATGTAGATTTCAAATAGCCTGATTTAGGTTCTTAGAGAATAAACTCTTCGATCAAATCAGTATTTTGATTAAGTGGAGGAAGATTGTTTTGCCTGCGATCCACGAAACTATTTTTTGTTATTGTTACTAGATCTAGATCTAGATTTAATTTCTCGATTTCCGGTCAATACAATAAAAAAAAGCCCGTATAATTTCAGTATCGAGTACTAATTTGATGCATTCATCGTATTTGATATCACCCGTAACCGATAGAGTGGTTTATGAGTAAACGGCTGTGAAAATTCAAGAGATCCAGCTTTATAATAAAGAAAAATCAAAATCCAACATTATTTACGGGCATGCTTGTAATGTATAATAAGGATAATATAATGAAGTCAACTTATGCGTTATACTATTTTAACCATTATGGGGGGGGGGGGGGGGGGGTATTTGTCAAAAGCAAAATTCAGGAAGTATAATAACTTCTAAATCCTATGTACGTACGTGTATATTGCAGTAATCACCAGCTGACTAATTGTTCTTCTTTCGTAACGTAACAAACCGTTGGCTAAAACAGATCACCTCTCCATGGTTGCCTTCCTGGTTTACTAATTCAACTTTACTCGGTTTTTTATGACCCCCCCAAAAAAAAAAAACAACGTCTGTAACAGTTTTCAATGAAACGCTTGATTTATAATTTATTCTTCTTCTTCTTCACAATAACTACTTAACTCAATTACCAAGTTTACAGTATTACTTCACCATCAGCGTGTGTAATTTAGATACGGATACATTTACTCTAAAAGACACCTAACGTACTTCTTGTTACATTTTATTTCATATCAGTTCTTGTTCCAAGGGACGAGGATGGAAGGATGGACCAGCGACTTGGCAATAGATGACATCAAACTTTACAACTGTTCTGATCGTAAGTACTGCTTTCTTCTTAATTCTATAACTACTTTAATTATAACGATATTAATGCCAAGTTCACCAGGAAATTAGAAGCAATAGAAATGTGTGGTGTGTGTATTTTTTTTTAGACGCATGTTGACAGCAAGGATCACAAAATGATAAGATAAAACCCAAAGAACTCTAAATCCCGAACGTTATAAAAAGGCAGTCAACATTCCTTGGGCACATGAGAAGGAAAACATTAGAATATCTGCTGATAACAACTGGAAAGTTAAAAGGAACAAAAAAACCCAACCGATGGTCGACGTTGAATAAACGTGTGAGACAACATCACAACATGGCTGTGATCAAATACAACTAGAGCCATCATCCATGCAACAGGCAGTCGTAGAAAATGAAGAGACGTGATAACAACGCTAGCCACCAAGGCACATAGTGAATGAATAAAATCAGAATCAGAATCAGAATGAGAGTCCTTTATTTGTCTCTGAACAGAGACATTTGGTATGGTCATGTTGACATAACAAGATATAAAGAAATACTTAACAACAATAAATTAAAAAAGTATACATTTTTGGACTGGGGGTGGGGGGTTTGTAGTTCTGTTCTGATTTACGAAATGGTTAGTAAGACGTGCTGTCTACGCGGACACCGAGGGGTATCACGCCTGACATTCCAATCACTTTAGAGAAATGACTATACACTTTTCACCGGGCTTTCGTTCAATGCAACAAGGTGTTACAGAACACTACTGTTGCTTTCTGGTTTCAGCCCTACAGAACACTACTGTTGCTTTCTGGTTTCAGCCTTGCACTACAGAACACTACTGTTGCTTTCTGGTTTCAGCCTTGCACTACAGAACACTACTGTTGCTTTCTGGTTTCAGCGAACACAAACTAGATAGTACATTTAAGCTGTTGACATGGTGTTACCACCATCCATGGTCAGGAGACTCGCTAGTCCAGAGGTAAGGTGTCGCCATCTGAACCCAAAATCGTGCGTTCAAACCGCCGCCAACGGTTGAGGAATGGTCAAGTTTTTTTCGAATAAAATCTCCCCCCTCCTCTCCCCTTGGCCCAGGTAGGTGGATCCACACCTAGTCCCATCGGAGACGAATGATAAAAGAAGGTCTCGTGTGCAGATCACAACACTCGGTGCACGTGAAAGACCCATTAGCTGTTTACAGGGCAGTCCGGGCAAAATTGCAAATCCTCCCAAGGACCCCAAGATCACTTTAGTTATGGATGTGGGGAATACAAAATTTTAATGTATTTTTTAAACGTCCATAGTCTAATGGTGGGCGGTCGGACTTGAGACGTGAAATACTGGGTTTTGAACCCTAGCCTCCTCGGGCCAGAAGCTGATTCCTTATGACACATTTTTTTCTTCTCACCACCCCCTCCCTTCGACACCACCACCTGTCATTAATTAGTCAAAGAGGTAAAGCCTTTTCACGTCTATGTACTGTTCAGGAAATGATTTTGCATTTCCTGTTAAACTCTACACTGGATAAACTGTTATGAACGCCCGCTTTCTGGAGATTTAAAGTTTCATAGAGCCTTAGAGACTATTTTAGATCATAAAGGGAAATATTGAGCATCATTGAAGCTTGTGATCCTAATTATGACGTACATATTTTACTTGCCTAGGCTCTACAACGCTATCAACGACTGTCGAACTGACGTCGGAGGCTGTGACGTCAACGGCTGACGTCACATACGCTCAGTCAACAACAGCACCATCTGAATCCCCGTCAACCGAAAAGAAATACACACAAACTATGACTTCAACTACAACATCAACAACTCCATCAACTACAAGCACTACGACAACCCAACCTTCAACAACCACAACAACAACCCCTACTACTACGACGACAACAACGCCACCGACAACAACACCAACAACGACCATACCCACAACAACGATGTCAACATCAACAACAACTTTACCAGCAGAGACAACGACAAGGATGATGACGACAGTAACCACGACTCCAGATACCACATCGACAGAGATACTAACTTCTTCGTCAGCATATCCGTCATCACAAAGCTGGGAATCTTCTTCGTCAGAATCACATGCAAGCAGCAGCAGCACCACCAGCAGCAGCAGCAGCAGCCATAGCAGCAGCGACCTCCCCCTCCCAGTACCAGTTCCACGGTGTCTGACGCTCAAAATTCCAGCAGTAGTCCGCCCATTATGGTGACAGACAAAGTTTCAAACTACTACCCTTCCACTGATCAGAATACTCAAACACACGTCAGCCAATCGTACACATCTCTCCCGCCTAACTACGTAAACAATGACAACATCAACGATGACGACGACAACAATAACAGCAGTGGAATCGCCAGACCTTCCTCGAACAGTACGTCGGACGTTTCAGACGTCGGGCAAGTGAAAGGAGACAATTCGGTTCTTCTCAAAGTATCACAGAGTTGTTGCCCCTGATCATCGGTGTGGCTGTTGCCTTTGTGATAGGGGCAGTGGTCATCTCGATGTTGGCATGGGTGTGGTCGAAAAAACAAAAAAAGAAAGAGGAGAAGGAGATGGAGGACCAAATGAACATCATTTCGGAATGCGTGGAGACGGGCACGTGAACAGTTAGGGATAGCAATAATTTGTGTGAGAGAACAAGGAAAAGAGAGAGAGAGAGAGAGAGAGCAGAGAGAGAGAGAGAGAGAGAGAGAGAGAGAGAGAGAGAGAGAGAGAGAGAGAGAGAGAGAGAGAGAGAGAGAGAGAGAGAGAGAGAGAGAGAGAGAGAGAGAGAGAAGAGATGTGTGTGTGTGCGTGTGTGTGTGTGTGTGTGTGTGTGTGTTAATACAGTATTCAGGCAGAGAAGATTTTGGTGGACTGGTGGATTAGATGCCCGTCTTTCTAATACAATTTGCATTGGGACAAGATGCAACCACAGCTTTGCTTTCTTTCTTTGTGTGGATGGGTGGGGCAGGTTGGAGGAAGGGATATTACTCGGGATAAAAAAAAGGGCTGGTTGTTTAGCTTTCGTTTTTGTTTTGTTTTTTTTGTTTGGGGGGGGTCGGTCTATGGGTTTGTGTGTTTTTTAACGGGGGGGGGGGACTGTGTGGATGGGGGTGGGGATTTTTAGTATGCATATGGTATTTGCGTGAGTCGGGGTGGTGGGGGGGTGGGTAGAGTTTTTCGTTTGTTCGTGATTTTGTTTGTTTTATTTTCTGATTCTAACATCTTTTGCACTTACCTTTGTCGGCTATCATGACGAAACAGTGGACCTACTCCTTCTTCTTTTTTTTTCACATGTCAAGTTACCGTGACCTGCCTCTTTATTCTTCTCCTTCTTCTGCATTCCTTCCTTCTTTTTTTATTACTTTCCCAACCCCATTTTGTTGGTGATCAAATGATAGACAGTCAGACTACAGGACAGCGAGGTGGTAGGTTTAAATCACAACTTTCTGCTAGGGCCAAATTTGTATCACTTTAAAGACTGAACACACTCTTCAGCACATCCCTCTAGGTGTGAATGAGTATTAGCTGTGGTTGGGGAGTAAAGTATGTGACAGGTCAGTATCCTGTCTAAGTCTAAGTTGCGGTGTTGTATCATTTAGAACACATGCTGTGACAGAAACGGGTAAAAGATTCAGCTCTTTGAGGGCTCCAAAGGCTTCCAGGAAACCATTTACTTAGTATTATTATTATTATGTAGCCTAATAGTAGCAGTTCCTTCAAGGCCGTTACGGTCCATAGAACCGGAGCGTATCCCGGGTTTTTTTTTATAACGTGAAGCGGAGCGGGTGATAATAATCACCTGCTGAACAAGACGCTAGTCTCTGGCAGGTCTTTACACCCAAGCTGGGGTTTTTTGGGTACCCATTTGCACCTGACTCGAGTGGGAAATATTGCGTGTTAAATAAAAAATCTTTGTCAGGGATCACAAGGTTGGACCTAGCACCACATGATCCTATATTCGGCAACTTAGCCACTAAGCCACCAACACCACGTTCTAATAGCGTTTTTAAACAAATTATTTTGTTGGTTGGTTTGTTTGATGGTTTTTGTTTGTTTTTGTTTTCGTTTTTGCTTGTTGCAATTTGCATTTAAATTTCATATACTTGGGGGGGGGGGGACTACAGTTAAGAAACAAAATACTCAATATTGGACATGTAATGTTCAAACTTCACACATGCAAAGGATACCATGCTGTGATTGAGATGCAATAGTTTTTTTGTCGCTCGAATTTTTGGTTGCCATGGTAATAGTGGCATTATTGGATTTTGTTTATGTTTTTCAAATCGCTAAAAGTCAAAATATTACCAAGGAAAGTCCACCAAATTTGAGATACAAGTAGTAAAGAGGACTGTCTTGGTTGTATTAGATCAGATTTTTGATATTTGATCTATCCACTGGAGAAAAAAATATTGAAAAAAATCAACTTTCAAAATCCCCAAAACACCAATGTTTTACACTAAATCATCAATAACATCATTATCATCAATTATTTCCCATAAAATCTCTTATACAAACTAGGTGCACATATAAAAAAGTTATATACCAAATTTGGTTCAAATCTAAGCGTAAGTTTTTGACTTTTAGCGAAACGTATACCAACAAAAACAAGTTTTGAGAAAAACGCAATTTTGTATTTCCGCAAATCAAAAACTCAAAGTTTTATTACACAATGTCAATATTTATGCATGTTATGAATAGTATCTTATAAGGAATATATTTGCCATATATTAGGGTAATACAATCACAAAATAATTACATTCTGAGGAGGAAAAGTCATGAGAATGAGTACATAATTCAACAGCGTAGAAGATCATCATTTGTCAAACGTTGGTAAACAGGCCAAACATGCTGATGCAGGCGATTGTAATCCAGGGGCGTATGGATAGGGAGCTTATGCTGACCAGGTAATATGCTCTGTGCGATGACCTTCTTGTAGAAGCACCAGGAGTCGATGCCAGGCGGGCAGTACCGATGCTGAGGTTGTCGTCTGTGGAGTAGCCATGTTACAAGCTGGCAAAAATTGTTGTCTTCATATTTTCAATGTTGCCGTGCCCATGAATAGCTCTGGCATAATACTTACATAGCTTGTCTATGGCATTGCCGGTAAGGCTTCCGTGTTTCCTTCCGCTGAGTGGCGTACATTTGAATAACAATAAGCATAAGATAAATATTGAGCATACACGCTATAAACCGACTCGGCAGAAAACATTGTTTACATAAGTAAACTGTTTTATATGAAACATTCCGAAACAGGCCTAACTAAAATCAGCAAATAGAAATAAGATTAGACAAAGCAGAATATCAGTCAGTACAGAAAATGCGAATGTAGACAAATCAACTACGTTAGAAACAGAATAGTTCAGTACAATAAAAACAAATTTAAAAAACAAAAACAAATGGCTTGAGGTTGATTAAGTGCAGCTTATGTTTGTCACATAATTCATGTGGTTGTCATTGTGTAATTGAAAATTGATAGTTAGTGTTTTGAGAAAGAGTTACATTTTTTGTTCTTTTTTAGAAAATAAAAGTGAGGTTATGAAGCCCATGGATTCATTCTGTTTGTGCATAAGGAAATAAATTTACAAACCCTTCTTGGAGCAGTCCTGAACTAAATTCCGCAAGGCCGTACTGAGTCACTTTGAAACATGGTTCATACACTCTTCTTTGACAATAGCCACATCTGGTCCAGATGGCTCAGCCCTGCAGACTCTATCAAAGGCTTTTGAGTCACTGTCTCCAACAAATGCCGCTCTTGAGGCAGGCTACAACTCCTCCTGTGTTAATATTGAACGGCTTAGGGTGCCCCTGACGCTGACATGTCGACATCTTATTTATATATGGAGGCCACAATGCAATCACAGTTGCGGTAGAAGACATCAAGGCACACGGCGAATCCTTCGCGCTTTGACGCATTGACGCATTGACACGGCATTTCACGTTAGATCTCTAAACAATCTGAGGGCACTGAAAAAGTGACACAAACAATGTCAGCATGCTGAGCTCACAAATAGTCTTGGTGAGGTCACCGTTTGAGTCCATGGTCATCTTCGTCATGTTGTTCATTGATCATGGCAAGCTTCTTCTCAAACCTGGTCCCAGAACGATGAACTGGTGGAGGAGGATCGAATGGTAGTTCACTAATGGGGATATCCAAACGATCCGAGGATGAAGAACTAGAGCTAGATCTAGATTCCCTAAGCCCAAACCTGGAGCATGGTGGAGAGCCACCGCGTGTTCCAGAGCTGGTGGATGGTTCCAATCCCAAGTTAGATTCACTTGCTTCCTGAGACGGAATATCTCATGAATCCTCAGACCAACGCTGTTTCCTGGCTTTAGCCAGATTATTGCTTCGAGCTTTTCGTGAAAGTCGAGGCATTGTAAGCTAATTCGTAAAAAATAACAAGAATATAGAACAAACTTGAATAATAAATCGTAAAACACGTTTGCACTAGGTAGAGCAATCAAAATGAAAAAGATGAGCAAATTTATCATATTTTTGATAAAATGTGTAATTTTTTGTTCTGGGGCAGCATGTTTAGAGGACTAAAAACCTCATTTATAAATAGTTTTCATGTTTTGTACTATTACAGATGGGTTCTAGAAGAGTCATAGCATATCAAAATGATAAAATCTCAAATTCGATACTTTTGACCCAATCTTCGAGATTCAGCTGCCGCCCCCCCCTCCCTTAATTATACATGTATCTCGTTGAATCAATGTTCATCGTAAGATGTAAATAAATGGTCATTGTGTTTTAATGATATTTCTGTTTTTCTCACATTTTATGTTCGATTTCGTTGTATTTCATAATTTACGATTGATGGGCAGCCAAAAAAGACGGTAGCCTTTTACCGCTTGCCTACCAGGGGCGATGTGTACATTCGCTATGGAATGTCGCAACCCCGCATGCTGAGGGTTTCCTCGGAACTCGCAGCTTGCTTTCGGCGAAGTTCTATCGGAGCTTGCTTTCGCTGAGTTCTATCGGAGCTTGGTTGCTTTCGTGAGAGGTTCTATCGGAGCTCGCAGCTTGCTTTCATTGAGGGTTCTATCGGAGCTCGTAGCTTGTTTTCGAGGATAATAATTTTAAAATTGTTGACGCTGATTTGTTTTTGGTTTGTTTATAGTTGTTTTGGGTTTTTGTTGTTGTTTATTTGGGGAGGGGGGGGGGGGTTTCTTGTTTTTTGGTGTTTGATTGGCTTTTGTTCTTTTTTTCTTACAATTTTCCCTTTTATATGTCTTTTATCCCAACAACATCGTTTAGGTAAAATAAAGACATGTTCTTCCTATGGAAAGAAAACTGTTTCCTCCTAGACTTAGAATAATTAATTGTCTTAACGAATATTTTTTCTTTCCAAATTTTCTTTAAAGTCCAATTAAAGTTATTCTAGACAATAACATGTTTATGATGTGACTTGATTTTTTGTTTGTTCGTTTTATTGAATCATATGCGCTGATCCCAGGGTGAATTAAGAGGGAAAAGCAAAATGAAAGACATGTGAGAGAAGTGGAAAAGTAAGAAGTAGGACCTACCAGTAGGATCCATGATGTGCCTTTATGATCTGAGACAAAACACACACATTCACCTGAGTATCGTCAGACTTGAGCTCATTAATTTGTTTCCTTGATTTAAATTTGCCCTTTCCACCATAAGCGGTGTTCTCAGTGTGAATTCAGAGGAAACAGCTAGATGAAAGAGAAGTTAACGAAAGAAATAAATGAAGTTGGACCACCTACCAGTTGCGCCCGCCAGCGGCTAACAGAGTTAAATAGACTAAAAGAAATCAACGGCATTGAATACTATGATGAGTTGACATAGTGATATGGGTCTAAATCTCACATTACAAGGCAAAGGTCTAGGCTTGAGTCTAAGCCAATTTTTATTTCATGTAGACCGCAACTTCAATACGAATCAAATCAAACTTGAAATCGTGTATTTGTTTTGTTTCGTGGAAATTTACCCCATCTTCTGTACGCCATGATCTCAGGGTGAATCAAGAGAGAGACAGCAAGATAAATGATAAGTAAAAGAGTTGAAGAGAAAGAAGTAGGGAGGAAAAGGAAGACATACCAGTAGCGCGTCCGTTAATCGCCAACAAAAAAACTTTGGAGGTCTTGTGAGCACATGGTGCGCCGATGTACCTTAACCATGCGTATAATTTGTATTACTTTTGAAATTGTTCCTTCTCCTTCCTTCTTTTTGGATTTGTCATATCTTTCTTCTGGTCGAATAGGCGGTTAGCGGGTGTTAGTGGTAAGTCTTACTTCTTTCCTTTCATTCTTTCATCTGTTTTTCCTCATTGCTATTTCCTCTTAATTATTCACCCTGAGATCACCGCATATGGTGAACTGGGTAAATTTCAATCAATCCGCCATTGTTCCTATCTGGCTTCCATATCTAGTTCATGTTTTTATTCATCACTTTCGACACACCCCTTGCCTCACTGTTTGTCTTTACACCTACATAATAATTATGTTATTGTTAGATCTACTTCAGAAGCATACCGGTACTATTGTAGTGTATTTATTCGTCAATGTTGAATGGCTTCATTGAAATATATCTTGTCCACCATCGTTATGCATTGGTCTCAGGGTGAATTAATTTTAGAAGAAAACAGCAGAATGAAAAACATGGAGAAAAAGTTAAAAAAAAGGAAAGAAATATAACCTACCAGCAGTGCCCGCCAAGTGCCCTCCGATGAATAGTTGTCTATCAAAATAATACAAAGACATAACTTTAAATACGCCTAATTGTAGAGTAGATCTAGGACATCAGCGGAATAAACTTTCAGTGATTTTTTGTTGTGGTTTTTGCTGGTGCTAGATCTAGATCAGATCTAGTCATGATTGGATTCGTACAAAATATCTGCTTTATGAAACTCCATAGTTATTATTCTTTACGAAACTCCATATTATTCTTTATGAAACTCCATCGTTGTTTTGCCAAGTATAGATTACTGGTAGATTTTTGTTAGTATCCTTATTAACAAAGTCGATTTCAAACAGATAGAAAGACAGACAGAAATAATGACCGATGTATGGATAGATAGATAGATATAAACAGATAGAAAGACAGACAGAAATAAAGGTCGATAGATATATTGATCGATAGATGAATGAATTGATAGATGTATAGATAGACAGACAGACAGACAGATAGATAGATGGATAGAGATATATAGATAGATAGATATTATATATATATATATATATATGTATATATATATATATATATATATATATATATATATATATATATATATATATATATATATATATATATATATATAGACAATATATATATATATATATTTTGATCGATAGATGGATGGATTCATAGATAAATATATACAGATACATAGATAGACAGATATATAGATTGATACATACATACATACATACATAGATATACAGAAGATAGATTGATAGACAGATAGAAAGATAGAACAAAAGACAGATAGATAGATAAATAGATAGACAATATATAGAAAGATAGATATAATATAAATAAATAGATAGAAGATAGATAGATAGATAGACAACAAATAGATATTTTGATCGATGAATGGATGGATTGATAAATAAATAGATAGATAGATACATACATAAAGAGATAGTTAGATATATAGATGGATATATATATATATAGAGAGAGAGAGATAGATAGATAGATAGATAGATAGATAGATAGATAGATAGATAGATAGATAGATAAATAGATAGATACATACATACATACATACATACATAAATACATAGATATACAGATAGATATATAGATTGATAGACAAATAGAAAGAAAAAAAGATAGATAGATAGATAGACAGACAGATAGATAGATAGATAGATAGATAGATAGATAGATAGATAGATAGATAGATGGGATAGATAGATAGATGGATAGATAGATAGATAGACAGATAGATAGATAGAAAGATAGAAAGATAGAAAGAAAGATAGATAGATAGAAAGATAGAAAGAAAGATAGATAGATAGATGGAAAGATAGAAAGAAAGATAGACAGATAGGAAGATAGAAAGAAAGATAGATAAATAGATAGAAAGATAGAAAGAAAGATAGATAGATAAATAAATATATATATAAATAGTTAAATAGATAGACAGATAAATAGATAATTATTTAGATTGAAAGATATATATTTAAAACAAAGACAGATATATAATGTACAAATTATGATGTAGATAATGAAAACACCAATGGCCCAAAAACCCATCATCTGATTTTGTCTTAAATGAAATATTTACCTGTTTCGCCAAAGACTGAAAGAATTGAATTAGGACCTACCAGCCCACTAGAATGAAAAAAGCTGACCATTCTATCTAAGCACAAAAAACCTCCCCCTTTCCACTCACTCACACACACACACACACACATACACACATTACATACATACATTCCATACATACATGCAAAAATACACACACACACACAAAACACAAAGCTAAAAATAAGAAGTCAAACAAACAAACAAAACAACCATTGGAAGGAATTGAAAAAAACAACTTGAAAATGGGATTTTATATATATCAATTTAATGGCATAAAGCATCTGTAACCATTGTGATATTTAAAATAATATTTGATACTATTTCTTATAAATTTTATCATAGTATTATGTGTCGATATTTTAAAGGCAAAAAATATAGATATGCATTGTAAAAATAAAAGAAAAATCATTTAATAGAAATATATATAATATATAAATAGATATTGTAATGATAAAATGTTATTATATTTGCATGGAATAACACCTTTTAATCTAACTTTGCTTATGATACTATATGTATACATGAATAATAACAAATCACTGTACTCAAATATATAGATGCTATATAATGAATGCAAAAAAAACAAAAAAATCACTTCAATTAGGAAGGTACTATTGACATTAAATAGATGGCCTGATTAAAATATTTCAAACTTTGAAATTAGACAGATTATGTTAATTAACATACAACTAAAATCTATAATAATAATAGTAGAAATAAGAAGAAGAATCATAATGATAATAAAAATAATAATAATAATAATGATAATAATAATAACAAAAATAATCTACTATAATCAACAGTAAAACCAAAAATTTGTGTCATAGACCTCTAGTGTACAAAGAATTCTGTTTTGCTTCACTGAAATTTACTCTGTCCACCAAATGTGGTGATCTCCAGGTGAACTAAGAGGAAACAGTAAGCTGAAAGATAGGTGAAAAGGTGAAAGGAAAGAAGTAAGATCTACTACTAGCACCTGCCAACTGGCCATCAATTCTAAGGGAACTATTCTCATGAGTGTGACATGTGATGATAAGACACAACAAATTCTTCTCTCCCCCCCACATACCTTAAGTCATGATTACTTTAATCCTTTCATAATCTTAAATGACCTGAGAAAACAAAAAAGAATGAAAAGCTAAAGAGAAGGGGATAAAAGAAAACAAAAAGACTGATAAAAAGAAATGAAATGTCGCTGCTTTTACCTTTGCTAAATGGTTTCAAAATAGATCCCATTCACCACAACCACTGATTTCAACAGCAAACAAGCTATACTATTTCATGTGTAAGGGGCAAAAAGTAAGAAGATAGGGATAACATAAAAAAGTATCAACAAAAAACCCTCAGAAAACTTTGTAGCCACTTCTGCTGTCAGTCGGGGTTAATGCCATGAGGTTTTAGTTTTAATATTACTACACGACCTGAGAGCAAAAAGGTTCTATATCCGCGTTGCATTCGACATGAAACTCTTTATTTTATCTAAAAAGCAGAACAACCAGAAAGTATGACATGACAAATGAGATTTTCAATAACAGAAATTGAGGAATCTTGTCTAGACATGGCACACAATTATCAGGAAACAGAACATGAATAAAAATGATGCGTAACAGAAATACACGCATTCCTACCGGTTTTCCTTCAAAACAATGTCAGTAAATCACCCCATAAAAAGGGCAGCCTTGAATCCCTGAAAAAAAGCCACAACACACACATCTTTGTGTGGAAACCTCCAACACCCACAAAAAAAAGAGATAAATATGCGACACAAAATTAGCCAAGCACCTATGACTAAATAAGAGAGCTTGGAAATGATAATAATACAATACTGCAATAATTGGAATAAGTTGATGCAAAAAGGAAACAGGCGAAAAGAAGAAAAAAACATCCCCAGGAAAGAAGCTATGCAAAAGAAAGCCAAACACTTAATGACTAAACGTAAGAAATTGGAAAGGATATGTTTATGACTGTCCTTACTGGAATAATTCAATGTAAAAAAACACACAAAAAACCCCCAAAAAACAAACACATAAACAAACAAACAAAAAAAAAGAAGAAAGACAGGAAAACAAAACATTAAAGTAGGTAGTCTAAACTGCCCCGCTGAACAGACAAAATTGACAATTTTTAAAACACCTTTAGCTCATCTTCACATTGCTACTACCTTTTAGAAAAAAAACATGCATAATGTGTTAAGAGCAATAAATAAAGATAAATTCTTCCCTATCGAAATATGATGTTGAATAATTTAAAGGACATTTTTTGATTGACTGAAATTTACCCCGTCCACCATGTATGCAGTGATCTCATGGTGAATTTAGAGGAAACAGTCAGATTGATGAAAAATAAATGAAAGAATGAAAACGAAACGAAAGAAGTAGGACCTACCAGAAGTGCCTGCCAATCATCCACATTTACTTAAAGGACAAAAATCAAACCAAAGACAAAACAAAGCTCAGCAAGCTGCCTTGTAACAACTACAAGGTCAAAAATTACGTCACGGGTTAACATATCGGAAGCAAATAAAAAATAACAAAAGAGTTCAGAGTAAATTCTAACACATGAAAAGATCCATAAGGGATAACAAACTCTTCTTGACTGGGAACATAGTCACAAATCATTCATTTACATGCAAGAGGCTATGAATCAGCTTACAACGGAAACTTGTAATAGACTTAAAATGTTCAAGAAAGCCAATTTGTTCAAAAGAACGTACAAGTGGAAGGGAATTTTTTTTATTCTGAATGAAATCTAAATCCTCAAAATAACTTTTTATTTTAAACAGGAAAATATTCATGTGATCTAGTCCGACCTTCAATAATTTCAAAAAATATTTATTTGCCTCTCTTCTCAAGTACTGATCACAAACTAAATCAAAGTTTCTTACATTAAAAACGTATATTAAAATCTTAACTAAGGCATGAGATATCTCTAACAAGATGTAAAAACAGGGATTTATTTTTATTTGTAAAATCATTAAATGAAAGAGTAACAACCTTTGGTGTATATGAGTTTGACAGTAACTGTCCATAATGTCTGCTTTGCACATAATAAGACAAGACTACCAAGAATATTTTTCTCTCCATCAAACTTGAAAAACACTTTCTCTGTTTTTTGTCTCCTATCTGTCTGTCTCTCTCTTCTCTTGTTATCTATCTGTCTGTTTGTATCACTCATTCCATCTGTCTGTCTGTCTATCTGTGTGTGCGTGTGTGTCTCTCTCTCTCTCTCTCTCTCTCTCTCTGTGTCTCGGTGTCTCTCTATCCCCCCTTCTCTCAAACTGTCCACCTGTCTGTCTGCATACATGTATCTGACTGTCTCTCTTTCCCTGTCTCTGTTAGTCTCCCTTTTCTCACTGTTTATGGCTATGACTTTTTCTCTTCTTCTCCCTGTGACTTTCTCAATCTGTCTCTTCACAGGGGTGTCTGCCTTTCTTGTTCTCACTTTCCCATTTCTATGTCTCTTTCTCTTCCCTCATCAAAAGAAAAATGCATTTCTAAGAATCAGAGTAAAACATCCTTACAACAAATATTATTTCACAAGTTTTCACTAATCCCTGGGAAACAGCTGATATCACAAACGTCATATACTTGCTTTGTATACTATATCACATATTTGACGACAAAGATTAACATACCATCTCTAAATCCTCGTCCCCAAAAAGATGAAGACAGAATTTACGAGCCCACCATTAATTTTTAATTTGAAAAAAGGCAAATAAAAACAGTGGTTACCATATCTGGCATTGAAGTTTACCCCATCCACCATATCAGGTGATCTCAGGGTGAATTAAGAGGAAACAGCAAGATGAAAGGCAAATGAAAAAAGTGAAGAGAAAGAAGATGAGCCTACCAATAGGGCCTACCAACTCCAAACGCCCTATGCCGCAGAAACAAAGCAAGGAGAAAGACAGGAAAGAAAAATGTGAGAAGATAAGAGATTTGTTTTGTTTTGTTTGTTTCCCTGAAATTTACCCCATCCACCATATACGGTTGTCTCAAGGTAAATAGAGAATTATGATGAAAGAACATGATAAAAAAAAAATAAGTCCTACCTTCTTTTGATTGATTGATTGATTGATATTTGGTGATCTCAGGGTGAATTCAGAGGAAACCGAAAGATGAAAGAATTGTAAAGGAGTAATAGGAAAGAAGTAGGACTAGAAGTACAAGCAATGCCTGCCCACCAGCCCACTAGAGAAACAGAGAGGACAAGGAAGAGAAGCTGATAATCGTCATCAAAAGATGTTTTTCCTTTCTTTTGTCTTTTTTTTTCAAAATAACGTTTACTTTTGAATCATTCATAAAGATATTATTGATAGACTAAAAAAATAATTTCTCACTTCTCACTCATTCTGAAAGTGGATGAGATCAGTAAGTATTAAAAGAACAATGATGAGATGTCGATAATGATATGAAGATGCAAGCCACACTCTCATTGCAGATATAACAAACAATTTCATCATTGAGATACAACCAATCAACAGTCAGCGCTGCTACTTTCATTCATGGAACAACCAACCAACAGCCGGTGAGGTGTCTTTTCTTTGTGAAAAGGGAAAGCGGTTAAATCAAATCTCATAATTTTCCCTATTTTCTTTCTTCCTTTCTTTCTTGTTTGGTTTCTTTTTATTTTGTTCTCTCAGCAAGTACACCATTCTTTACAATATTATAATATACTGCTATTACTATATTCATGCACTGTTTATCTCATTCATAAATTCATTATAAAGTAAATGACAATATATACATTCAACGGATATGACAAGATATTCTGTTTTACCACTGAAACAAGTATTGAAAAAAGAAATAATTTTTTTAAAATCCCATCCCATCTATTGACATCAAGAATAAATACATAAAAGCAAAGACTGAAATCAAGTTGATCAAAACTTGAATCACTGTCAACACCACCGGAAATCCCTGTCATTAGATAATAAGACAATACGACAACTAGAGACAAAACGCAACAAATGCGGAAGTCGTTCTGTCACAAATTATAATGCCCCTTCCATTTGAGAAGAAAATGATACAGCAATACTTTACCCTTTATAATCATAGACGCAGAGGTATAAACTGGAATTAAACCAGGAATGGCAGCTGATTTGAACAAATCCTTTAGGGTTGAAGCCACATCAGGCGTTATTTATTTCCAGACATATTTTCTATTAATGAAATTGGTGAAAACTTTCGCAGTAAACAAAACAGCAAATCACCTCATGAGGGGCAGGAGTGGGGGCAGGGGAAGGGGGAGAGAGAGGGGGAGGGGGAGAAGAGAAAGAGAGGGAGGGCAGAGAGAGAGAGAGAGAGAGAGAGGGGGGAGAGACAGAGACAGAGTTTGATTTTGATTTGATTTACCCACATCCACGATTAAGGTGATCTTAGGGGTTTTGGGAAGGATTTTATATTTTGACCGTACTGTCCTGTAAACAGCCAAGGGATCTTTAATATGCACAGTATTGTGATCTGCACATAACATCTCCTTTTTATCGTCTGTCTCCGATAGATCTAGGTGTCGATCCGCCTACCAGAACCAGAGAGGTAGATTTTCATCCTTTGAAGGGGCTCGAACCCACAAGCTTTTGGTTGAAAGGCTTACATCTTGCCTCTGGACTACTGAGTCCCCCGAAAGAGAGAGAGAGAGAGAGAGAGAGAGAGAGAGAGAGAGAGAGAGAGAGAGAGAGAGAGAGAGAGAGAGAAAGAGAGAGAGAAAGATAGAAACAGACATACAGACAAGATAGACAGATAGAGAGAGGGAGGGAGAGAGAGATAAACAAACAGACAGACAGACTGACAGACAGACAGATTGACAGACAGACAGACACGCAGAGAGAGGAAATTTTCAAAATTTGCAATAGGGTACATACATTTTTTTTTTTTTAAATCTATGGACCTTCTGCAATTCCTGTTTAATGCACAGATTGAAAAGGAAAAGAACAAAATAGAACGTTTATAATAATGTGAAGAAGAAGTAGTTTTTGTCTATTTTGGCAAGTGAAGATGAGAACACAGAGTGACAAGGATAGCACCAGGCAAGGGCCCCATGATATTGACATAGCAGAGAAACAACAGTCAGAGCCTGTCCACTCATCCTATAGAAATAAGTCGATAAAAATGGTAAATAGTAGATCAACTTTCTCTTTTCACATAATATAGGCTGCAGATATATGAAGACATTTTCAAGGCAAACATTTTTTGGGTATTGCAATTATAAGAATCTTCCACTTACTAGAAACAGGAGTTCGGTTTTAAAAGCAGTCAGAGTACACATGTGATGTTTTAAAATATATATATATATTTGTATTTAGTGTACATTCAATCCCAAATCTCTAGGCAGATAAAAATCCAGAAAATTTCCAACAAAACTAAGCTGTGTTGATATAGTGTACCTCGATCTTCTGAGGGTCATTTAGTACCAGGAGAAGGTGAGATGATCGTACGCCAAACAGAAAGTGCAGGAGATTGATTGGATACTTCAGCGCAATAGAGATAAACGGACCAATGACAGACAAGCATCCACTTATTGCCTTAACCTCATATTAGCAACTCTCATCAAATACTGCACCGAAAATCCAACAGCTGATTTTTTAGCTAAAAATTGATAAAACTATAGTCATTGTTTTAATACATAATAGATCTATAGTCATCTGTAATTATCATCTATAAAAATCATTTATAATAATTCTCTATAACAATCATCTATAACAATCATCTATAAATAATTAATAGTCTATAGGACAAAAGCTGAAATGACACAAAATACAATATAAGTTTCAAATGTAGAAAAATCTTATATGGCGTTTAGTACCAGAAAGAGGAAAATTCTACGCAGTGCTCTTCACCATCATAATCATGTAAAGACCTTAAACACAAGCAATGATCATTGCCTTTGTCTTCATAATTACATTCGAAATACACTATATAGAACCAACAGTAATATTTTAATTATATGACAATATGGTGCTGTTGTGACAAATGACACATATATATGTAGTATAAGTATAAGATTAATGTGGAAAAAAAGTTAACTTTATAAAGGTATATTCAGGTAAGGTGCACAACTGCAGCTCTATCATTACATTTTTACGTTACCCAACTAGCAACTTAGCCAAGAGAGGAAATGATGGTAAATTTTTAAAAAGTAAGAACATGAAAACATGTAATGTAATATACGTGATATTCACATCTTTCAGGAAAAGTTTACAAAAGAAAAATCTGAAACCAATGGTATACAGTTGATATAAAGGCCTTTAAACCTGTCCATATTCATCCAATAACAGAAGCATAACATGAGCAGAAAAAGACCAAATCCATTTTTGTATAACATATTCATTCAATAACAGAAGTATAACATGAGCAGGAAAAGACAAAAATCCATTTTTTTTACCAACATATTCATTCAATAACAGAAGCATAACATGAGCAGGAAAAGACAAAATCACTTTTTTTTTATACTAGACAGATCAGAGTACCAAAAATAAGACTAAGAGTAGAGTTTTGTGATATTCACACAATGACCTGCGTCATTTCAGCCTTGATCTCCAAGTGAACTCCTGAAGTGGTGATGATCATGCTCATTGTGCCTCAGCTGGCTATGGCAGTTTGCAGTTAAATTACTTTGACCATCACAAGTCTCCGAACATTGGGTGTCAAAGAGACCCCTTGATGGCAGGTCTCCGAACATTGGATGTCAAAGAGACCCCTTGATGACAAGTCTCCGAACATTGGGCATCAAATAAACCCCAAGTTCCAAACATTGGGTGTCAAAGACACCCCTTGATGACAAGTCTCCAAACATTGGGTGTCAAAGACACCCCTTGATGACAAGTCTCCAAACATTGGGTGTCAAAGAGACCCATTTGAAAGAGACCCCTTGACAAGTCTCCAAACATTGGGTGTCAAAGAGACCCCTTGATGACAAGTCTCCAAACATTGGGTGTCAAAGACACCCCTTGATGACAAGTCTCCAAACATTGGGTGTCAAAGACACCCCTTGATGACAAGTCTCCGAACATTGGGTGTCAAAGAGACCCCTTGATGACAAGGCTCAATAGGCCTAAAAAAAGGCACAGTTTGCTGTTAGGTTGCTTGAGCCAAGGGCCTAAGTTACTTCTTTGAAACTTATTATATCAATCTGTAACAACTGCTCTGCAGATATCAACAGCTATGGCAATCAAACACACTAAATGACCTTTCTTTCTTTTAAAAAAAAAAAGAACAAAAGAGTCAGTATTTGGTTGACTGATTGATTGAAATTTACGGTCCACCATAAGGGGTGATCTCAGGGTGAATTAGGAGGAAACAGCAAGATAATAGATAAGTGAAAGGAAACAGATAAGACATACCAATAGCACCTGCCAAACATCCACATAATTTGATATAAAATGCGAGTTAACACACAAAGAAATAACAATGAATCAGTACCATATTCTTAACGTTGACGGATGACATGGAGAATGAAGAATAACGTATGCTAATTTTGATAGTGAGATGAAGTATATCACAGACACTAACATAGAGATTGCATCCAAAGGGAGAGAGTTTATGAACAAGAAAGGTACAAAATACGAGCGGACAGGTCAATTCCATGGTTGACACGATAGAATAACTCTACCTAAGAAATGCAATGAAATATTATTAAGATATCTTTCATACTGGAGGTGGCTTCATTTAATGGCATCTCTGTCACCCTACGCCAACTTTAAAGGTATATGTTTGTTTCATTATAATTTACCTAATCCACCATATTCAGTGATCTCGGGTTGAATGAAGAGGAAATAGCAAGGTGAAAGACATGTGAAAGAGAAGAATTATGACCTACCAGCAGTGCCTACTTCTACACACTCGACCATAAAGATGGAATCTTTATGTGTTCGAACCTTTCATTGAAAAAGCAAAGATCCTTCCAGTCCATTACTGACCATAGCTAGAGCTTACCCCGGGTTCTGTAGCATGAATTGGAATAGGTGATACAACATGGACTCCTGGACAGCACATTAGTTTACCACAGGCTCAAGCATAGACCCATTTACACCTGATTCGAAATGTTCAGAGTCTTTTCCTATGGAACACAACGTTAGAGCTCAGGTTGCCATGATTCAAGTCCAGGAATTCATAATTTCAGGTCTGGCAGCCTAAGCATTAGACTTACACAATCGCTTAACCAGCTTCTCAACTTCTGAGCTTACTTAGTCCAATGACATAAATAGACACCATTCTATAAAGCACCAATCACATAGAAATTCAAATTTTGGATGTGCCATTATTTTTCTTTGAAAGTATTGCTTCATATCAAAACTAATGACAGAATATATTAAACATTACGGGCCTGTAAAAGAACCCTATAGACAAAGAAAATCATTGGTGATTATTGACGGAAAAGGTCATGATGATCAGATGAATGGGCACGTCGAAATATCGTAAATACAACCGCAATATATAATTCTTGTTCAAAGTAAGAACAGATTTTGATAGACCATGGTAAGATAAGAAATCAACTCCATCCTCTCGCCTTAAATAAACACCAAAACAAAACAAAACAAAACAAACTTTAGCTGCCAACCTACAAAGCCATTTGAGAGGGAGATTTAATTTGGTTAAAATATCAGGAAACTGGACAAAAAATCAGGGAGATGTGAAATATAGCCAAAATTCAAAAGTGGATTGCCCTGTCACAAAAAGTAAACTCGAGAGCAAAATACAAATAACCAGCTTTGTTGAAGTTCAAATTTCAAACTACTCAGATTTGTTTTTCAATAATAATATTGACACCAGTTATTGTCATTGAGCTCGAAAAGAATATAGAAAAGCGGTTGAGTATCTTGAATGTAGTATCGACATTACCAAATTATTGAAACCCACCTCCGATTACGGTAGACAAGTGTCTGGACATTCACATGAATTCCCAAAAGGTCTGAAAAGACTCAAGATATGTTACAAATGTAAAAAATAACTAAATATATAATACAGAAGGTTTCTGTGAGGGTTGGGAGGGTGGACGGTGGACACGAATTGCGGGAGTTGCCTGCACTTTGCGATAGAGTTGGCAGCTGTGAGAAACCCATAAAAAAGAAGGAAACGATAAAAACATGAGTGGCTGAATAGTTGACAAAATGACCTGCGAATACCCAAAATCTTATGTGAAAAATATCATCTTGAAGCATCGAGACGTACGATAGAAAAAAATCACTATTATCTAGCCAACAAATGAATCAATAAAAACAAAAGAAAAACAGCTTAAGAGAAAATCAAATTCTCACACCGGAACTTCAATTTCTGCCACTTCTGTAGCCTCGTTTCTTTTTTTGACCTTCGGCTTGTTGCCCATTGTTTGGCTCGTCTCCCTTTGCCGCCTTGTCTCTGTCCTTTCTATCAGATTTCTTTGCACTTTCCTCCTTGAATTCTGGTGTTGCACCTCTTCGTCTAAAACGAGTAAGAATCGGGGCACTCTCACTGATCCACAGCCTAAGACTGTTCCACTTCTTGCGAGCGCTGAATCGGTGCCTATTCCTCTTCCTCAGACGACCAGCGTAAGGATTTTCCTTTGTAGGTTTAGGACGCCTGCCATAAATCATAACCAGGATGCCAAAGATAAGAAACGTGGTCAGGCTCGGGACGAAGGCCAAACCTTTCAAAGCCAGCGCATAGCCGTTGTAACGCGCATTCATGTAAGAGTCATCCGCATGGTAAGTCCGATTGGTTAGAGGATTAATTGTGCGATTGCGATACTCAAGGGTGAGCGTCGTCTCATTGGCATTATCCAAGCTGAACTGGTCCTTCACAGTAAAGATGCGACCATCGGAGTCGGTGTACTGACCATAGTCGTAAGGGTTGTAGAACATCTGATTCTTCCACATGTTTAAATCCAGGATGATGACGATGAAGAGAATACCATAGTTGAACCATTTTCCTGTGTAGCAATTGGGATATAAAAAAAAACATACAGTAAAAGAACCATGTTTTAAAAAGTAACAAAAAACTTCTTTTTTTTTTTTTAAAGTTAAGAGATTACATTAGATAAGCTAGACAAGTATTACAAATTTTATGATAAGAAATGAGGATAAACATGAGATTTTACACCAATACAAATGATAATGCATTGTGGTGTAACCGGCACTGTTGGGAGGTGTAATCACAACAACATTGGTTGGCCGAGGTTTGTGTACTTTTTTCAAAATGTTGTGCTCTTAGGACTTGACTCCAGTTGCCTCACTTGACTCAAGTGTTAAATGGAGAACCCATTTGTAGGCATTGAAGGCTAAGAATGAAGCGCAAAACAGGCTGCTGTACTATTACTGTATTGTTTTGTTTCCGAGGGAATTAAAAAGAAGATTTGAATGAAATGGTCGGCTGGGATAAAAATAGATTTTTAAAAATATCTTTCTATACATATTTTCCTCATAACGGTAATATTACATTTAACAGCTTTAATCCCTTAAAGCATTTGACCCATGGCAACATATTACCACGATGGTGTCGATGGCTTGGTGGTTAGGTCGCTGGGCTTGGGATCATGAGGTCCTGGATTCGAATCCTGGCAAAGCTAATTCTGACAGTGTTCCCTGGGAAACACTTTTTGGGGTAGGGGGACCCCTTCTGAAGTCATTTTTCTAGCTTTTAAGTTTGAGTTTTTCCTTTAAGTTTATGACTTACTGTCAAAATATAGTCATCCTATATCATTGAAAGGTTTCTCAGTCAGTGTTAGGGTAATTGACATAAACCTTTTGACTATTTTCACCTACCCTCACCTACAAAACAATTATATGTCATAAGGACA
>JAXRKP010000017.1:511885-521885 GCA_037039925.1 Doris montereyensis | reverse complement strand
CTTCATAATATAATGTCAAAGATGACAGTCATAGTCAGTGATGGAGTTTTTCACTTATTATGAAGAACACGGAAGTTGGCCACACGATAACAATATGGTGTCTGGTATCGCCAATAAATAATACTAGACAGAAAGTTTTACTTTAAGACCTGCCTGTGGTGCATGTTTAAGGTAAGATAAAGGTTTTAATTCGTTTGAGGTAAGCATAAGGTAAGTCAAATATTAAAGAAAAGGAGAAAGGGGATTGAATTGAATGAAGGAATGGGTTGATGGAATGGAAGAAATCAAGATCACATGGGAAAGACAAGGTCATACCATGCTACCCATACCACGGTATGAATAATGACAGGGTCAAACGATGCTACCTATGTCATGGCCTGTGAATGACATGTCAAACGATGTTACCCATATCACGGCCTGAAAATGACATGGTCAAACGATGTTACCTATGTCATGGTCTGTGAATGACATGTCAAACGATGCTACCTATGTCATGGCATGTGAATGACATGTCAAACGATGCTACCTATGTCATGGCCTGTGAATGACATGGTCAAACGATGCTACCCATGTCACGGCCTGAAAATGACATGGTCAAACGATGCTACCCATGTCACGGCCTGAAAATGACATGGTCAAACGATGTTACCCATGTCACGGCCTGTGAATGACATGGTCAAACGATGTTACCCATGTCACGGCCTGAAAATGACATGGTCAAACGATGTTACCCATGTCACGGCCTGAAAATGACATGGTCAAACGATGCTACCTATGTCAAGGCCTGTGAATGACATGTCAAACGATGCTACCTATGTCATGGCCTGTGAATGACATGTCAAACGATGCTACCTATGTCATGGCTTGTGATTGACATGTCAAACGATGCTACCCATGTCACGGCCTGAAAATGACATGGTCAAACAATGCTACCCATGTCACAGCCTGAAAATGACATGGTCAAACGATGTTACCCATGTCACGGCCTGAAAATGACATGGTCAAACGATGTTACCCATGTCACGGCCTGAAAATGACATGGTCAAACGATGTTACACATGTCACGGCCTGAAAATGACATGTCAAACGATGTTACACATGTCATGGCCTGAAAATGACATGGTCAAACGATGTTACACATGTCACGGCCTGGAATTGACATGGTCAAACAATGCTACCCATGTCACGGCCTGAAAATGACATGGTCAAACTATGTTACCCATGTCACGGCCTGAAAATGACATGGTCAAACAATGCTACCCATGTCACGGCCTGAAAATGACATGGTCAAACGATGCTACCCATGTCACGGCCTGAAAATGACATGGTCAAACGATGCTACCCATGTCACGGCCTGAAAATGACATGGTCAAACGATGTTACCCATGTCACGGCCTGAAAATGACATGGCCAAACGATGTTACCCATGTCACGGCCTCCAAATTACAGAGTAATACCATGTTACATGTCACGGCCTGGGAATTACAGAGTAATACCATGTTACCCATGTCACGGCCTGGGAATTACAGAGTAATACCATGTTACCCATGTCACGGCCTGGGAATTACAGAGTAATACCATGTTACCCATGTCACGGCCTGGGAATTACAGAGTAATACCATGTTACCCATGTCACGGCCTGGGAATTACAGAGTAATACCATGTTACCCATGTCACGGCCTGGGAATTACAGAGTAATACCATGTTACCCATGTCATGGCATAAAGAATGGCAGAGTCATACGATGTTACCCATGTCGCCTAGTAACAAATGACAAGGTCAAACGATGTTACCCATGTCACAGCATAAAGAATGACAGGGTCAAACGATGTTACCCATGTCACGGCCTGGGAATTACAGAGTAATACCATGTTACCAATGTCATGGCATAAAGAATGGCATGTCACGATGTTACCCATGTCACAGCATAAAGAATGACAGGGTCAAAGAATGTTACCCATGTCGCCTAAGAATGACAGGGTCAAGCGAATTTACTCATGTCACGGCTTTGGAATAACAGGGTCAAATGATGTCACGACCTGAGAATGGCGGTGTTAAAGATTCAATTAACTCTGTAATGCGAAATTGTTTTCAGACTTTAGACCCGATCTCAATACTTGTTCCCATAGCTTGTACAAATATATATATAAATCGAGGTCAGACACATCTGAAACCCTTGTACATATAAGTTGACAATGTCAGAAATATTAACATAAGCTAGAATTCAATTTCACACCCCCCTCCAAATCCCAACCCCTCCCTTTGCCGCAATGAAAGTATAATTATGATCTCGTCATTCACATGCCGGGACATCATGATAGAAGAAACCAAAAAAAAGACGGAAAAAAACTTGAAAAAACAACAGCGATGACATATCGTTTAATAGGCCGATTGTATAGTACATGTAATGTCTTCGACACCTTAAATGTTGTCTAACAAAAAGAAAGATCATGTAACTAACAGGTCAAATTCTATGTCGTGAGATAGAAATAAACCATACGTTGTGGAAGTCGTCATGACCACGCTGCCATCAACAAAGATATTGACAGCCAAGTCCAAGATTCATCTCTCTGTCTCTGTATCAGTCTGTTTCTCTCTTTGTCTGTCTGTCTGTCTGTCTGTCTGTCTGTCTGTCTGTCTGTCTGTGTCTCTCTCTCTCTCTCTCTCTCTCTCTCTCTCTCTCTCTCTCTCTCTCTCTCTCTCTCTCTCTCTCTCTCTCTCTCTCTCGGGATCGGTGCCCCGTGGTAAAAGAAAAATCACTTCTAAATTTAGCCATGAGGGCGCCAGACCTTTGTGGCACACCTTCGACACCGCTCACTCCTCTTCTCCCACTCCCAGGAACAGTAACACCCTGAACACTGTCTACCTAGGCCTGGAGTCAAGGCTTGGACCTGGTCGTGGCATTATTATTATCATTGTTTATCTCTATCTCTATTTTTAGTAACTAACGTGGACCAAGGATAAAGGATATTAAGAGGAAAAAAGGAAAACAAACCCACCAGTGGTCCAAACAGTGGGAAAGAACAAACACATGGAGGGAATTCAATATAACATGAACACAAACCGATGAAAGAAGCGAGAGCAACAAATCTTGACGAGAGCTGAGAGAGAGAGGAGAGAGACATGATGGTTCAGAGAGCCCCCTCTCAAAGAGAGAGAGACAGACAGACAGACAGACAGACAGACAGACAGACAAAGCGTCAGCTGATCTATCCAGCGTGAAGGTCGGTAAATAGCAGTTGTCAGCTGTTATTGTTACATTTGGATAAAGTGGGCGATCGTTATATGGTAGGCTACACTATGCTCACACTTGATATGTTTGGATGCCACATGTCCCTATATTGCATATACGTGAGAATAAGACAACATAGGTACGGTACGGTAGTTTTCAGATGATCGACAACGATGAATGGCTGGTCAGGGGTACCTAAATCAATTATCGAAACATCGGCTACATGTACATGTATAATACATTATACATTATACCTGGATGACGCTTAATCGTAACGCCGCTTAATTTAATAATTGGTACGATTTCCATGGAACGAGGGGTTACGTAGGGCAGATGACATTGTACAATACAAATGCACATGTACCATTATTCCGCTCAACGCAACAGAAACCGGGGTATAATTTTGCTCTGGCGGCCCCAGGGCTTTGAGCGAACTTTGATAAATGATACATTTATGAGCCCTGCCAGCGCGAGGCCATTAGTATTAGGGAGGAGGGAGGGATCCTGAAATGATTTTTTTTTGCTTTTGAGTTTGGGGTTTCGATTTTAGTATATGTATATGAGTAACTGTCAAAATAATAGAGTCATCCTATATCATTCAAAAGTTTGTGCGACGTTGTCAAGAAAACGGTCGCCATCTTGGATTTTGATCCAATTTTCAAAATCTATCTCCTCACTTAGTTATGAATAAAATCACTCAAAACCTGTGCAGATCGGGGGTTTTTCCATTCAATATCTAAAAAGTGACATCGGGTTTTATAGATATTCCGGATAGTTTTTTTTAATGAACTTTTCAAAATGTCATATACAGTAGATGTTGCGTAAGTCAACGTTGCAGAAGTCAATTTTTATCTAAGTCGATGTTTTTTTACGGTCCCATCCCTCACACATTTTTTAGTTAATAAAATACACTTCAGATGGGTTGCCCCTATTGTAGCAGCCCCCTTACTCTTTCGACAGTCTCAGGCATTGTTACTACTGTAAAGAGGATTATAAATCTAGGTTTATATGTGAACTATTGTGAAAAGAGACGTCATAATGACCATTTTTTTTGTTTTATTCCTCTTTTCCTATACTTGTACACGTGTTTGTAAACTCATCGCCCGCACATTTCACTTCCACCTCATACATCACTCAACGCTAGGCCAACTCGGCGAGAAGGGCATTCGATAGACCATGTCGCCAGATGTGACGATATGTGGCGATAGCTGGTCGGTGACCCGAACTTTCAGTGCCATCTTCTCAGTAGTTGTTAGGGTAATTTACCTACCCCCGCCTACAAAATGTCATGTAACAAAAAAATAGACGTCATATGGTCATTTTTCTGCCATAAACTTGTAGATAAATGATCGTTCTACCCGAATATACAAAGAAAAGAAAATCGATTGGTCTCAAACTCGCCAAATCCAAGTGCGCCCCCTCCCCCCACGCCCTTAATGAATTACTGTTCGATGTTACACATAGCGTCGACTCGGCATTGTACATGTTGATGATGATTGATGATGATTAGGCATCGCCCATCCACTGCAGGATGTATGGACTATGTAGCCCACCGCAGTGAGTTCTTCCAGCGAGTTGTGTCCCCTGTTTTCCTCTGCCACGTCGTCATCATGCCATCCAGTCGAAAAAATCGTGGTCTTCCTAGGTTTCTGTGTCTATTTATTGGCTGTGGCCATTATGTACATCTGTTTTTGTGTGTCCACCTGTCGTCTTTAAATCTTGCTATGTATGACCAGCCCATTTCCAATTATGTCTGCGTGAGTGTTTGAGGACGTCAGTGACCCCTGTTCTTTTTTTTTCTTTCTAATTTCGATTCATCGAACTAAAATGACTATGAGTTTATGTGTAGTAATAGAACAATATATAACTCTGAACCAAAGATAAATTATATCTCTTTAGCCTTTGTCACAGCTCGTAATATCTTATTATTTTATTATACTCTCTCTCTCTCTCTCTCTCTCTCTCTCTCTCTCTCTCTCTCTCTCTCTCTCTCTCTCTCTCTCTCTCTCTCTCTCTCTCTCTCTCTCTCTCTCTCTCTCTCTCTCTCTTTTCCCCCCAATCAGCTAACGTATCGCCTATGTATGTATTACATATATGCATGTATGTTATATATGTATGTATATAACATACAAGTGGCTATCCATCAATCCATCTATATAGGCCCTTCATTATAATGTAATATAGGCCCTATATCTATCTACTTTGCTATCTTCCATCAAATAAATAAATGTACATGAAGTTGACTACGTCCTTGTTAGTATCAATCTGTGGATCCATAGCTGTCTGTCACTATCACTATCACATCAGTCATTCACATCTGAATTACTTTAATTTCGTGCTCATCCATGTAGAGCAACCCCAATCACCCCATCTCTCTCTCTCTCTCTCTCTCTCTCTCTCTCTCTCTCTCTCTCTCTCTCTCTCTCTCTCTCTCTCTCTCTCTCTCTCTCTCTCTCTCTCTCTCTCTCTCCTTCTCAATCTCTCTAATGTATCTCTCTATATCTGGCCTTCTCTCTATCTCCTTGACCATCAGCTAGCCCATCGAGAGGGCATTTTCTTGAAATGAACTGGACTTCAGGCGGGATGCTTGACTAAAGGGGTCTTGAGGCTAGAACTAAAAGTAGAAGAGCTAAAATTGGCAGCGCATTTGCCCTCCGCCCTATCCCGTCTTCCTCCCTTTAGCCATACCGGGACTCATTTTAGCTCGACAACGCAAGGTCCAGGGTGACTTCCCAAAGGCCGTGAGAACTCGTCCGCCCGTCAGTGTGGGCTCTCTGAGAGGCCACTGTTTCCTTGTGTGAGGTTGTGTCTGGGGGTGTGAGGGTGTGGGGGGGGGGGGTCGGTAGTTCGATTTCGGATATCGCCACTTTCTTGTATAGTATAATGTGTGTGTGTGTGTGTGTGTGGTGTATGTGTGTGTGTGCGAGGGAGAGAGAGAGAGAGAGAGAGAGAGAGAGAGAGAGAGAGAGAGAGAGAGAGAGAGAGAGAGAGAGAGGGAGGGGGGGGACGGGGTGAGGGAGGGAGGGAGGGAGACCAGAGAAAGAGAGACAGACAGACAGACAGACAGACATAGACAGAGAGAGAGACAGAGATGGACAGACAGAGACAGAGAATGACAGAATGGCAGACGTACAGACAGACAGACAGACGAAAATGAAGAAAATAACCATATGTTAGACACACCCAAGAACAGACTGAACGTAGTTATTAATCTTAAAGATGAAAATCGCAGAGGCACAAATAAAATGGTGTGTGTGTGTGCGCGTATGTGCGCGTATGTGTGTGTATGTGTGTTTACGTCCTAGAGGTAGACACAGAGGACGATGGGAAAATAATGATAATGTTAAGTACAAGACCTGGCAGAATGTACCAGAATAGTAGAAAGAGGAGAGCAATGGAGGGTCATAATATTATGTCGACCGTTGAATATCGAGATGAAATTCTACAATCTTCATCACCAGGCATCATAGTAGGAAAGAGAATAATGCATTACATGTACAAAGCTAATCATCATGGAAGTAAGCGAATACATATAAGAACTATTGGGCTTACCTACTAGTAATAGTATTACTGACTCTATCACCGTATCGTCATTCTAAAACTAGAAGACGTAAAACTTACTAGATCTAGTGCAATCTGCATCGCTGAACCATGATATTATATACATTAATTTGAATTCCATTTTGAAAAGCCATCCAACTTGCATTAAAATTTTTAATGAATATTTGTCAAAAACATAATATTTTTGTTATTTGATCTAATTTTACCCACATCCACAAATATGGTGATCTCGGGGCTTTTGGTAGGATTTTTAATTTTGCCCTGACTGCTTTGTAAACAGCCAAGGGATCTTCAACGTACACAGAATGTTGTAGTATACATACATACATGACCTTCTTTTTATCATCCATCTCCGATGGGATTAGGTGTTGATCCACCTACCTGTACCAGGGGGTAGATTTTACTCGAAAACAATCGAGAAAACTGTTCAACTTACTACTACCTATATTATTAGTTAAGAGGCCGACACCTTGTCTCTGGACTACCGAGTCACCGTCAATAATATACCGGCACATGTAGACTGAACAGCTAAAGAAACTTTCCACTTTTCTCATGTTTACTGCTCACGGCGAAATGACCTCATGGGGAAAAAAATGGGTGAAATCTACTCACCAAAAAGACTTAGCCCACACAATTTCACCTCAAAAATATTCTGGAATTATCTCCCCTTGGTGATTAAACGTGTTTCGGCCCTTCATGGCCTATGTGTGTAAATTTAAAAAAATTAAAACACCACCAAAAAAAAAAAAAAACCCAAACCAGTCTTCATCTGTATCCTTTTCTGTACGCGAATACTTAACTTATCATTCCCCTATTACACGTTTTTAAGCTTTTAAAAGTATGCCTCGATTAAGCATTAACGAACGTGGGAGAGAAATTGAAATGCTTGACGCTGGAAGTTCCGTAAGGAGAATTGATAGATTCTTCCATTATCGAATAGATTTAGAGAGGAGATACCCAAACAACCTAGGTCGAGGTCGCCCCCGTACTGGGAAGTGGGAGGCCACGTGTTACTGTTAAAAGACAGCACCGTCAAATTGCGCACAGCCACCTAAAGCTTCGTCAATGCTTTTAATCGAGGCATCATTTTAAAGCTTTATTAAAACGTACATCAGTATTTTGTTGTTGTAAGAAAATAAGGTTACAAAGGGATGCAACTCATTAAAAATGTATGTGTTTATTTTCATTCATTTTTCTAGGAATTAATACGTATATATGTAAATCTCAACATTGATTGATCTAACATTTTGATTCGATTTGATTACCCACATTTACAACTAAGGTGATCTCGGGCTTTTGGTAGGATTTTTTAAATTTGTCAAGACTGCCCTGCAAACAGCCAATGGATCTTTAACGTGCACAGTGTTGTGATCTGCACACGGGACCTCCTTTTTATCGTCGTCTCCTGGATCGGGAGGGGAGGGGGGGGGGGTAGATTTAACGGAAAAAAATCGAGAAATTTGTTCAACCGTTGGCGGCGCGGGGCTCCAACCCATTATCTTTTGGTTGAGAGGCTGATACCTTGCCTCTGGACAACCGAGTCTCGCTTGATTTAAGAAGTGCCAGAAATGACGAAGCCTTCAAACAGAATTTGAAAATCCTATCTTTTTAGAAAAAATACTTTAGTTGTTAAATATTTCAAACCGGTAATTACCAAACCTTTGTACCTACTTTTAATGGGTATGCTTGTTCATTTCTATCTTGCATTGACGTTAATACACAATCTTGCTGTACATCGCCCCATTATTTTTATGATTTCTAAACAAGCCTTGGGCCATACAGATTTTTTAAACCATTGCATTTTTAACTTATGAGTGTTTGATACTGCACATATATACGTGTATGTATGTTTAATATTGGTCATGATTGTGTTCTTAAGAGGTCTTATGTACATGTATAAAAATGTAGTAAATTATTATTATTATTATTATTATTATTATTATTATTATTATTATTATTATTATTATTATTATTGTTATTATTATGTTTCAATATTAAATCGAACAGCAATCAACTATAACCTTTTGTATGAGTTAATTTGGCAGCAATAATAATTCATACAGGGTTCACACTCATTTTCAGAGAAAACAAAATTCCAAGAGTTTTCCAAGATTTGTCCATGCAGACTTTCCAAGGGAGGGAGAGCAGAAATGTCTGGCCTGTGCGGGTTTTAACGAATGACGTGAAATCAGGTGAAAGTGAAAGCGCAAAAAAGGCAGAACTAAACGTAAAATCGTAAATGAGACAAAAATTCTAAAACGATATTACGTTTGAACGGTAAAGAACGGCAGATCTGACAAATTGAGAGCCTAGTTGTTCAAGAGACGAATTTAAAATGAACGAATGAAGACAGAGGACATCACAAAATGGTTACATCAGCATTGTGCCCTGTGTGAAATCTCGTCCAGTTCCGAGATGGAAAAAATATGATCGCGAAATTTCTTAACAATTTCAAGACTTTTCCAAAACATAAAAGTAAAAGGACTTTTCCAAGTCTTAATTTCTTCCAACCAAGACTTCCAGTTTTCCAAGGTGAGCGGGGAACCATGTTTTATACCATACTGCCTCTAATTTTGATTCATAGGTACACGTATAAGTACTTATATGGTACCTGATCAGTACTGAGTAAACTGAGTGAGCCATCCGTACTACAGCGGCCTTTATCATCAGGTATCCCGCAACCCGCCAAGGTCGTGGGGTCACGGCAGATCAACTGTCGCACCAGTAGCTTCCCTTTTTCTCGGTCGTGGACCAGAGATTTGAGTCTGGGAAAATGTCTTCTCTGTCCACTTCCCATCTCTTCACAACAGCCAGCAATTAATCTACAGTACAGTAGTGTTCTTCTCCTCACTCGTTCGTTGCTCATGTGCTTGATAGGACAAACATATTAAGAATCTAATAATAATAATAATAATAATAATAATAATATATATGATAATAGTCATTACAAAGACATGCGCATTCCATCTCCTCTTCCCCTTATCTCACTGCAGGAGTGCAAAGCTCTGGAACTAACTCGCAATTGAGGTCAACGATGTTAGGAGATTTTATAGGCAGGGCCGATTTTGGTCTACTTGAGGCCAGCACTAGCACTAACCACTAACCCCATTATCTGCTAAAGTCAATTATGGACCGAATTGACAAAGAGTTTGCCTGCAAGTATCCAAGACCTCATTGAAGCGTCTTACAGCTAAATTTGAAGCAGAG
>JAXRKP010000017.1:501885-504385 GCA_037039925.1 Doris montereyensis | reverse complement strand
TGGTAGCGTAGTACACAGTACAAGGTACCAGCAGAACTCCCGTGATCAGGAGAATAAAGAAGACATGAGCGCCGGCACCACGTGACAAGTCCCCGATAAGCCACATGAAGATGCGACGAAGGACCGGAAATAGATTTTGAAACACGAGGCGGGAACAATGACACGGCAAAGGACTTAGTGTCTCCGCCAAGTAGCGCAGACACTGTTATAATTGTGATAACTTGCGATTGACTGATCTTTGAAATCAATTCAGGCTATCACCATCATAAGTTGGCATTTCGGGGTTGGAGGTTGGAAACTGTTAGGATGACAGTAGTTTCTGACGACAGTAGTGAGTAACGCTAAAGAGAAGTTTGACCACAAAAACAAACATAAATAGGGACAACAGGAGCAGTGAAAAAGAGTAAGGTTGGTTTCTTTCATCAAAATTTCTCGTGCCCACCATATGCGGTGATCTCAGGTTGAATTAAGAATAAACAGCTTTTGTTTCTTTGGTTCACTGAAAGTCACCCTTCTCACAGTATTATGCGGTGATCTCAGTGTGAACTAAGAGGAAACTGCAAGATGAGACATGAGCGAAATCGTGACAGGACAGAAGTATGACCTACGACTACTACCAGTAAAACCCACAAGAGGAAACTGCAAGATGAGACATGAGCAAAATCGTGACAGGACAGAAGTATGACCTACAAATACTACTAGTAAAACCCACAAGAGGAAACTGCAAGATGGGACAGGAGCGAAATCGTGACAGGACAGAAGTATGACCTACGACTACTACCAGTAAAACCCACAAGAGGAAACTGCAAGATGAGACATGAGCGAAATCGTGACAGGACAGAAGTATGACCTACAACTACTACTAGTAAAACCCACAAGAGGAAACTGCAAGATGAGACATGAGCGAAATCGTGACAGGACAGAAGTATGACCTACGACTACTACTAGTAAAACCCACAAGAGGAAACTGCAAGATGAGACATGAGCGAAATCGTGACAGGACAGAAGTATGACCTACGACTACTACTAGTAAAACCCACAAGAGGAAACAGCAAGTCAAAAGATAAGAGCAAAAGTGAAAGGAAAGAAGAAAGATATGCCTGCAACGCCCGCCAACCGCACAGCTAATAGTATAGTAAGAATAAAGAAGCCAAACTGTTTGTACAAGAAAGTCTTTCGAGAAAGAGCTGAATTCGTCATCATGTGCCAAACTAGAATGAGCTTCAACTTCGACGGATATCCGGTAATGAATATCTTTTGTCTGTTTTGTTGTAATTTACCCCATCCATCATACGCCATGTCAGTGAGAAGTAAATGGGAACAGCAAGGTGAAACAAGACAAATGAAAGAGTGAGAGAAAAAGAAGTAGGACAAACCAATAGCGCCCCCCCCCCCTAACAAACCCCCCCCCAAAAAAAAAAACAAAAAAAAACCCACTGCTCATTCGGGTACATCAGGGGTCA
The DNA here is from genome assembly GCA_037039925.1 of Doris montereyensis. Classification (NCBI taxonomy): domain Eukaryota; kingdom Metazoa; phylum Mollusca; class Gastropoda; order Nudibranchia; family Dorididae; genus Doris; species Doris montereyensis. Next base: position 502,922 of record JAXRKP010000017.1, on the reverse strand, counting down.
CCAAACTACGGCCCGCGAGGTCATTTCGTCCTTCCGCTGCCATACCACTATGCGGGAAATCTGTTTCCCCTCGCAGCAGCTCGGTTTGATTTGACTATCTTACAACAACATGACTTAATTGGAATTCAATTACCTTTTGGTAAATATAATTATTTATATTATGTTTATTTTCTTTTTTTTTTTGGTATTTTTTTTTGTATTGATAAATCAATAGATTTGTTGTCTTTCTCTCTTATCTATTCAGTGTATTGTATTGAACACAATTGTTATCCGGCTCGCAGTCGGCATTCTCTCAGTTATTCGGCCCACTTTTGAAAAAAGTTTGGTGACTCATGGAGTAGGTGTCACATTGAGTAGCGTTGAGCGATTTTGCTTTCACTCACTAGATAACGGCTAGATCTAGATGTAAATCCTTGTAGTGATAAGCACGATAATACTAATAATAGCCACCAAGGTGTTAAATCATGGAGCGAAAGAACAAAACGAGTTGTCCACTGAATGCCAACCCTGAGATCAAAGCCACGGTGGACAGGGTTACTTCAAAGAAAGAAACAAACAAACAAACGAACACACAAACAAACCACTGAATGCGATAAAAAGAAAGCTACCCCCATCCACTGCCCGTGGTAATCTCAGGAAAGATAAGGAAATAGGGTTGAAATAGGAAACAGCGATAAAAGGCTGAGCGTCCGTTGGAGCGGACAATCATGTTATGGAAATGAGCCTCGTTTTCGCTGTCGCAGCCAAATTTAGCTGGGAAACCTTATATCAGCCTGCCTACCCGAATCTTCGACTCACTGTTGCACTTTATATTTCCTGGAAACAATCGACAACACTGTTTGTCTCCAAGGCACGTAGATCAAAGTCTAGATGATTCTTGTGACCCGTATGTACACGTAATGCACGTGTACGCTGTCTTGGGAAGTCCTATCCACATCTATTGGGCTATGAAGTAAGGTCCATATAACGTACACTACTGTGCCATGAACATTAATGATATGTGCACGTTAACCCCTTGACTGTTTACAGGGTAACAT
>JAXRKP010000017.1:491885-494385 GCA_037039925.1 Doris montereyensis | reverse complement strand
AATTGTGGAATAATGACATTAAAAAGCGCTTAGAGGATTTTTCATTGGATAGAGTGTTCTCCAGAGATGGACCAGGAGGGGGGGGGTTCTTTTTCTTCTTCTTCTTCTTCTATGTGCGTGTTTGACTTGAACCTCTTCTTTTTCTTGTAGTTGAAAAGATCTAGGTTGTCCTCTCCATCTAGCTTCCTCTTTGTCTTGTGTTTCTCTCTCAAAACGGTTCTCTTTTCTCATCCGATTCTGCAATATTCTGATTCTTCCCGAATCTTCTCATCTTTTCTTCTCTTCTCATTATTGCTTCTAGGTCTTCTTCTTAGAAACTATCTTCTTCTTCTAGTCTATAGTCAGACAGAGACCACAGTGTTCTTCTTCAGATTCCAAATTCTTCTTCTTCTTTTTCTTCTTCTTCTTCTTCTTCATTAGATTTCTTCTTCTTATCTAGATCACAATTCTTCAACGCAACGGTCTGGGACTTGACAAAAATACGTTCAAGAACCTGATCATCTTAGATCTTCCTAGAAATAGATCTTCTTCTAGAAGAAAGATAAATGCAGTTACCTTAAGACAAATTCTTTGAGCTTCTTGAAACAATTAAAATCTCTATTAGTCTAGACTCTTCTTCTAAATCTTCAAAGAGTGGCTTCTTCTTCTTTACAAAAAGAATGAAACTAATAAAAGGCTTTCATTTCATAGGCATACAGCGCATTATTGTTTACAACCGGTTGGCCTAGACCGGACAGTCCTTAGAACAAGCTGTCATCGTCTGAAGAGTGAATAAAGTGAGTCTTCTTCTTCTGCATTTTCTTCTACATTTTGTTCTTCTTAATTTTTCTAGCCTAGGTTATTCTTCTTCTATTAGATGTGTTCTGTTTTTCTTCCTAAACTTCTTCATCTGAAAGGTATCTTCTTCTTCTTCGGACAGAGCTCATATTTGGCTTCTTCTTGTGATCAAACCGGGAAAGGTTTTCTTCTTGAGAAAGAGATCTTATTGTGTTTGGTAAATTGTCGGAGAAAGAGCTTCAATATAACATTATTTTAGTCCACTTCTTCTGCTGGACTTGACTTCTTCTTCTTCTTCTTCTTCTTCTTGCAACCTGAAAGAGAGGGTCAGCAATCCCCACTAAGACGAATTTTCTTCTCGGCGTGAGTCAGATATCCACCATTCTTTCATTAAAAGGACTTCTTATTATTCTCTCATCACGCACCACTAGCTTCTTCTGAGTTTCTTCTAGCTTCTTCTTCTTTTGAATCTTCTTCTTCTTCTTCTTCTTCTTCTTAGATCTAGAAGTTAGAGATTACATTAATTCTTCTTATATCTTCTTCTTCTTCTTCTATCTTCTTCTTCTTCTAGATCCTTCTTAGCTTCTTCTTCTTCTAGATCTTCTTCTTCTTTTCTTCTTCTTCTCCTCCTCTTACTCATTTTCCTTCTCCATCTACATTTATCTCCTTCTCCTTCTCCTTTTTTCCTTCATTTCACTACTATTCTACAGATCTTCTTTCTTTTTGTAGACTTCTTCTTCTTCTTCTTCTAGATTTAGATCTTCTTCTTCTTCTTCTTCTTCTTCTTCTTCTTCTTCTTCTTCTTCTTCTTCTAGCTCTAGACAACATATCTGCAGTTCTTCTTCTTCTTCTTCTTCTTCTTCCTTCTTCTTCATCTAGAGCTAAATCTAGATCTAGCTCTAGATTATAATCTGAATCTTGATCTAGCTTCTAGGTCTTCTTCTGTAGATCTTCTTTAGATCCAAGTTTCTAAATTCTACCGGTAGCTCTTCTTCTTCTCCTTTCAAGATCCTAGAATAGAGAACTCTGAAATGTTTCAATCTAGATCTCTAATTTTACAAATCTGTGGATTTCTTTTCCCCATTGTCAAGTCTCTCCCGTCATACCATAACACTGAAGCCAGCCACAGTGGAGTGAAGTCACAGGGAAATATGAAACAAGTGACAACTCCACTAATAAAAAGACAGAACAAAACCGGAAAGGAATCTGCTTCATCAGACAACAAACAAGAAATATCTAAATCTAGATTTAGATCTAGCTCTACCTCAGGCCACACAGTGATCATGCAAAAAACAGAAAGGAAGAAAGAAAGAAAAGATGGTGATGATAAAAAAAACGTAAGTAGAAGGGGTGTGAACACAAACTATTTTACTAGAGAGCTAGTTTGTAGACAGACAGACAGACTGAAATAAAAAGACAGAAAATAAGAGACAAAAAAAGGTGATAAGGAGATAGAAGAAGTGAGAGAGAGAGAGAGAGAGAGAGAGAGAGAGAGAGAGAGAGAGAGAGAGAGAGAGAGAGAGAGAGAGAGAGAGAGAGAGAGAGAGAGAGAGAGAGATGAAAGAGAGAGAGAGAGAGAGAGAGAGAGAGAGAGAGAGAGAGAGAGAGAGAGAGAGAGAGAGAGAGAGAGATAGATAGATAGATCATGAGAGAGACGGAAAAAGGAGAGATATGAACTCCTACAACAACAAAAATTCGGGGGAAGTTCCCAAGAAAGTTGATT
>JAXRKP010000017.1:484385-489385 GCA_037039925.1 Doris montereyensis | reverse complement strand
TTCACTGCCATAGAGGAGAGTAGGACAATAAACTGTGTTGTATACTGCCATTTTGGTTTTTGTTGACAATCTTGTTTACCTACAAATGCCTTTCCTAGGTGGTTATATATTGCACTTGCCTTTTGATTCTCTGGCTGATTTCTTCTCTTAGTTTTCCCTCTGAGTTAATCATTACTCCTAAGTAATTGTAGCTTTGAACTTGTTCTAAATTCTCCCTGCCTAATTTAAGATTTTGTGTTTTAGCTTCCCTAGTTACTAGCATTGTTTTGGTTTTCTTTGCATTTACTCTCATTCCTCTTTTATTTAATTCTATTATTCCTTATGTTGATATTTGACTGGAGGTCCCTTTCTGATTTTCCAGAACAGAACTAAATCATCAGCAAATGAAAGCATTAATACATTTACTGGTTTGAGCTTCCACATACCTACATTCGTTTTCTTCATGTTTGAGGATGCCTTTGCGACTGAATCCATAAATGTGATAAACAAACGAGGACTTAGGATACAACCCTGTCTTACTCCTATATCTACATCAAATTCTTCAGATACGTTTCCAGCTACTCTCACTGCACATGTTGGTTTATTGTAAAAACTTTTAATGGCTTCTATTAGATTTTGCTCTACGTTGTGTTCTTTAAGGAATGCCATAGTTCGTCCCTCCTCACAGTGTCAAATGCCTTTTCTAAGTCAATAAAACACAGGTGCAAGTCAATGTTTCTCTCAAAGAATATTTCTATTATTTGTCTAATTGTAAATATGTGATCTTGTACACTTCTTCCTGGTCTAAATCCACTCTGATGCTCTTCAATCTGATTCTCTACTCTTTTCCTTAGTCTCATTTCCAGAATCCTGGCATACACTTTTCCTGGAACGCTAAGTAGTGATATCCCTCTATAGTTTGAGCATTCTATGGTTGATCCTTTCTTGTGTATTGGTACTACAGTTCCCTTTTTCCAGTCGTCTGGGACCTGTTTGGACTTCCATGCTTGTTGACATATTGCATGTAATAGTTTGTCTGCCTCTCTCCCTTGGTTTTTAATCATTTCTAATTCTAATTTTACTAGAAAGTTAATGTGGATGACAATTCCAAACCCCTCACGCCATTTCTGTCAAGAAAGCTTTCGATAGAGTGTGGCATGCTGCACTCTGGGCGACCATGAACCACTACAACATCAACGCCAACATTATCCGTGTCTTATGGAACTTCTATAACAAGGCCAGCAGTGCAGTATATCTAAACGGGGAGGTTGGAGACTGATTCAGAACCACTGTTGGAGTGAGACAAGGGTGCTTGCTCTCTCCGACTCTTTTCAATGTCTTCCTCGAAAAAAGTATGACAGACGCACTCGACGGCCACCAATGAACAGTGAGCATTGGTGGAAGAACAATCACAAACCTGCGCTTCGCAGATGATATTGACAGACTCGCAGGCACAGAGCAAGAACTAAATAATCTGGTCAGAAGACTAGATACATCTTCTGCAGACTACGGCATGGAAATCAGTGCAAGCAAGACAAACTGATGACCAACAGTGACACTGGAATCCATACTGACATCATCGTCAACGGAGAGAAGCTTGAAATTGTGCATAAGTTTAAATATCTGGGAGCAATACTGTCGGATGAAGGATCAAAACCTGAAGTATGAACAAGGAGTGCAATGACAACATCCACATTAGCCAAGATTGGAACCGTCTGGAAAGACAACACAGTCTCCTTTAGCTCAAAGATAAAACTTATGCGTTCCCTTGTTCACTCAGTGTTTCTTTACGCCTGCGAAACATGGACACTGGCTGCAGATATAGAGAAGAGAATACAGGCAACAGAAATGAGGTGCTTTAGAAGACTTCTCGGTATCTCTCACAAAGACCATATCAACAATAAAGAAGTCAGAGACAGAATAAGGCAAACCATTGGTCCTTACGAAGACCTCCTCACCAAGGCGCAAAATGAAATGGTTTGGACATTTGGTGAGAGGAGAGCTTCCAAAAACCGTGCTTCAAGGAACTGTCAGAGGAGGCAGGAGAAGAGGCAGACAAAAGAAGAGATGGGAGGACAATATCACTGAATAGACGGGCCTGAAGCTAAGTGACCTGATGAGACGGGCGGAGGACAGGAAGGAGTGGAGAAGACTGGTTATTTGGTCATCGGTAACGCCCCGACGGCCTCCGCCATGGGACAGAGAGATGTAATGTTTGAATAAAAAAGCGATTCACTTTCCAAGGGAGATTATTCATAAAATAACTGACAAAAGACCGGAAGAGTTTGTCAGAGAAGGGAGATTAATCCCAACAAAAATTACGTGGATTGAAGAGTGAAGAGCTTACAATAAATCGACTTCGTACACTCATCACTGAAAAGTTTTGATGTGACATGCTGTTCATGTAAACAGAAGAAAGTTGATGTGGATGACAATTTCAAATCCCTCTGATAACTTTTCTTAGTCTGTCAGCTATTTTAGAATCTTCAAAATGATGCAAATAACAGATTTTCAAAGTAGGTTGGAGCTTATTTTTTTAATCACATTATCACCGAGGGGTTGTGTAAGAAAGGGGTTTAGCCGGATTGCCGTTCATTTCAGCAACACTGTCAATCATAACACACACCAACAACAGTAAACTATATTAAAGATGTTTTCTGTAACAAAGATTGACAATAATGCACTTGAAAATGCTTAATCTGAAGTTCATGAGACGAGAGATTTCTTTTCGGATGAACAAAGTTTTTAGTGTATTTTCTAGTCTAGTATATTATTGTCAATTCTAGATTCTAGATCTAAACATATTCTTCTACTGTTTACGTTTGGACTATCAGAAAGGCAATCTCAGTAATTGTGTGCTGTCACATGAGTGTTTTCGACCAATACTGCAAGTAGTATGGGAAATAATTTAATGTGTGTGTTTGTGTGCATGCCTTACTTGTCCACACACATTACATTTTTCCCTGAGGCACATAAGGCAGGTTTCACAAAATGGGACCCAATGATAACTTGAACTCTTCAATTAATGTTCCTCAAAGTCTAATTGATGAATCTTCTTAACATTTGGTCCATGTATAGCTTTGACATCGCAGATATAAAAAACATAATATTGTGAAATTTGCTTTCAATTTGTGTGTTTTGTGAATATTTTTTGGGTGTGAACGTCAGCAATCCAGACAGACCACATTTCCTCTTTTTAATAAGTCCCTTTTCACCTTAAGGTAGGTGAGGTCAACGACCTTTTATTCTGTTTTCTTTAATTCCATGTGGAAGAGAATTGTTCAAAGAAAATTTGGCGAGTCCTAAATATTTTTTATCTTTTGCAGTGATCACGTGAGGGAGGTTTCAGATTTTCGTTATTATGTAACAACTGATGTCTACAAATGAACACACATTAAGAGCTGAAAAAAACAGTTGAAAAATACGTAGAAGCGCCGTTTTTTGATCTTAAGTGAAAGAAAACGTATTCCTACCACCATATATTCTGTAAAAGACACGAAAAAAATCATAGGTAACTCTAAATGAGAGTGAGAATACCATGAGACTACTGGCAGTCTACGAGACCTCATGGTCGGACAAAAAATATTTTTTTCGATCTGAGATCTAATAACGGTAATATTGCGCCGAGCTATTGTCTCGTAGTTCATCGCGTGTAAGCCTATTGGGAAATCATGAAATTTTTGTTTTTAAATTGTCTGGTTGGCTTTGCGGAATATTTTGTTTTGGATTACTCTTACGGCCATGTGCTTACGGCCATGTGCTTACGGCCATGCAAAAATGTAGACGATGATCGGACATCAGAAAGGAGACTGTGATCAGGTTAGATTCTGAGACCGTTCAGGTTAGATTCGGTTGCATTAGCAAAACCTGCTTTGGCTTATCGTGAGTGAAACTTATGTAAAGAAGTCCGGCAATCAATAGGCTTTCATGATTTATTATGTTCTAATAAATAAAGACAAGATAATTGGCAATACGGGAGGTTTAGAAGTCCATTACAATGATAGTGACTTTACGTCTCCACTATGCACAGTCTCCTTGGCATAACAATACAATATTACTAAAAACGCATTTCAACGAGAGAGAGAGAAAAATAATACTAATAGCACAGGTTCAAGTAGAGTTCAAGATTTGCCAGCCACCGCTCCCATCCCGTCCCGTATTCTGCGAAGCAATTATCGATCGATAAAGACAAGTTTGTGCTAGTCTAGTGGGGCGCTCTATGTGACTGTAGATAGTTAGAGAGGGGGGGGGTGAGTGATGACGGGAGTAGCGGAGAAGTGATGATGGGGGGGGGGGGGGCTCGTACGGGGAGAAAGGAACAATTGTCGTCAAAAGCGCTTTTTTGTTGCTGGCTCTCTTTTTGTTGCTGGTGCATCTCTCTCTCTCTCTCTCTCTCTCTCTCTCTCTCTCTCTCTCTCTATTGGCAAATATCGGTCTTTACTATCGCATCCTCACTGCGTTAAATTATAAGTCGTGAAGTTTACCGTACCAGTTTGAGCAGAATGGTACACACGATAAACCCGTAACACGTAATAAGGATAGTATAAAGGCGTACAATCACAGAATTTTACAAAAAAAACGGGACAAAAGGCATTGGTTTTCATTTTCATCATCCACACGATCCGGATCGCGCGAGTCATCTGATCAACGGTAAGGCACCGGCCGTCGACTCCACGCCCGAGGTGTCGGGAAACACAAACACAGACTTCACATCTTATTGAGAACTAGGGAAAAGTCAGGAAACTCTCCAAACCAGATGCCCAAGCGTTACGTCACTAAATAAACGCCAGGGAAACCTCGGTCGACGGACGCGAGCAGTTCACGTAACATTACGTACTGGCGTTGGACCTAGAATTTTCACAGTTATGCCCCTTGACTGAAAAACATGACTTTTAAAAGCTAATTTACTTGCTCCACAGTCCTTTGCTATCTCTTAAAGTCATATATCTGGAATCCTCATGTTCTAAGCTTTAACATGGTATATAACACTTGTAAAAAATATAACATGTATATTTTGACAA
>JAXRKP010000017.1:432500-484365 GCA_037039925.1 Doris montereyensis | reverse complement strand
ATGAAGATGGTAGTAATAAGCGAAAAGGAGGTAGAGAGGAGGCATAGTGAAGAGACAGGATGCCTGTTGACTGGGTCATCATTTTTTATTTATCCAAAAGAAAGGAGAAGAGAAAGATAGATTGGGGTAGATGGTAGGGTAGTGGTAGGGGATGGTGCTAGATTTATTGATCGAATGACTGAGTAGTTGGAAGGACTCAGTACCATTATCGTCAGGTCACAGCCATGTTATATGAATATTACTTATCATCATCCCTAACCCCTGGACTGCCCAGCATTCTCCCTCTCTCCCATCCAAGCCAAGCTTGTGATAGCTTTTATATAGTGATAGAATAATGGCTGGGACCGGAATATGGAACTCCTCCCGAGTTGTTCATTGCCAACATCACATGTTTTATATTACATTAAAGTAAAAAATAGTGAAGTTCTTTCAAGGCCGTTACGGCTCATAGAGAACCGGACCTTATCCCGGTATCAATGCTAGGACGCTAGTCTGATGCAGGTTTTACTCTCAAGCTAGTGCTTGTATTTATTTGCACTGGCTAGAGTGGGGGAAAAAGCGTATTTTTATGTCTTTCTCAAGGAACACAATGTCGGACCTAGCTTTGCTAGGATTCAACTGGGGACTTCATTATCCCCAGTCCAGCAGCCTGACCACTCGGTCACTGACGCCACATTACATCTAGACACAGGCACTAATCTATTGTGTTTATAGAAGCGTACACAGCATGTATCTAGTATAAATGGTATTATAATGTAAGTTCACAAGAACGCCTACCACTACTACCAGGGATAGAGTTGTGAGCTTGCTTTGTTTTTCCTTAGTAAGTTCTAGCTTGGGGTCTGCATTTATCTTAAGAAATGGGACGTCTGGGGAACAGAAATTAATTTGGACTAAAGGTAAATTTGAGATTGAATAAGAGTGAAATTTTTTATTATGGTGGAAAATTAATTTATTTTGACAAATCTTTCAAACACCTAAGTTCGGACAAAGGGTTTTCGGACTACATGTTTTCAAGTGTAATTGAAATAAAACTAGGAAAGGAGGGATTTCCGTAGTCGGACACACGCTTTCACCATCCCTCATCTTGATAATGGATTAGACAAATTTTAATTTTCTATTTTATCCCCCAGAAATTGGTGTTGGCCTTGCTGGCTTTGGAGTGGCTTTCCTGTTCCTAGGAATGCTGCTTTTCTTTGACAAAGGTCTTTTAGCAATCGGCAATGTAAGTCGTTACCTCATATGCAAGACATTGTAACTTATGACTGATCTTAGTGTTTCTTAGTCATCATCAATTATTCAATTAATCATTTTCAAATATTTCAAAATGTTAAGAGTTAGTAGAGGAAGACCTTCAGCAAAATATGTAATGGATTTCTTTGTACTATTTTCAGTTTCAGTAACTCTCCATCATTAATTTTGTACAGTAAAACAGGATTTTCAATGAAAATTGAATCCCTTTCACTGGCCAGAATTTTAAAAAGTTTATACTAATTCTATAGATGCAAACGTGACCTGCCATCAAAATGGTTACTATTTATTTTCGTTGTATTTATATATTACTGAATATTAGATTTCCCAAAATTCCTATACGTTTCACAACATTTTCTTCCAGTTTATGTTTCAGTTTCAATGTAAGGATAAATGAGACATTCCAGACAGTGAGAAGACAAGAGAGGAAAAATTGATATTTATATATTTTATTTGTCAAAAAGAGTGAAGCACACAGGGTTGATTTAAATATTTTTTGTAAAATTTCACAAAATACCGTTAGTATAATGACGTTCAAATCATATGACATTCACATTCATTCAGGCGTCCACAGATTATTTAGAAAATAAAGGAGTGGCATTGGCATTTCTTAATTTCATTTATGACTATAGGCCTGAAATTTTATCACAAACTCTATAGTGAGTTTAAGTCTTCAGGGTTTGAAAATGTTAAAAATGTATTTGTGTGTGTATATGAACTATATGTGTGCATGTATGTGCACGTGTGTGAATGTGTGTGTGTGTGTGTGATTTATATAATTCCTTTATTTGGTTTTATAAATATGATTATTTTTCATCATCATCGGTATCATCAGCTTTATCACATTATCATTATTTTTACTTTCATAATTTGTTTATCTGGTTAATATTTTTTATCGTAAATAATTAATATTGATTACATAATTTACTATTTTGTTGTCTTTTCTTTACAATGTTGTTTATAATAACGCCATCATTTGGCCGCCAATAATGTGATTTCTGTGCATCCATGCGTATTTGTTTCCATTCCTTATTCATCAGAGATGTGCATTAATTTTGTTCCTCAGATCTTGTTTATATGTGGTCTAGCGTTTGTGATCGGCTTGGAAAGAACATTCAGGTTTTTCTTTCAGCAACACAAACTCAAAGCAACAGGATTTTTTGTTGGAGGAATGTTCATTGTCCTCATTGGTTGGCCCATGATCGGCATGCTAGTAGAATTGTATGGTTTCTTTCTGCTGTTCAGGTACGCTATTTTGGTTAAAGTTGGTTAAAGTTGAATGGGGATGAGAAGTTTTTATTTTTTAATTTGCTAGCAAATCTTTAAGTTTCTTGAAAAAAGCAACCCAACACAACTACTAGTTTAAAGGTTTGTTAACAATCATTTTTTTTAATTGACTATGAAATAGTAAAAGATTGACACATAAGATTAAAAGTAAATGAAATTAAGAAAAATAAGTTCATAGAGTCTTTCTTAAGCCCTGAGATCATTGTGCATGGTTCACGTGGATATTGAAATAAACTAAACACGTACACTCTACGCTGTTGATGATAATTTTACTCCCAACATTTTAGAAAGTTGATAATAAATTTTTCATTGGAAGCATATATATTCATCAAACATATTGAAATAAGGATGTTATTGCATATAATATATATTTTTCTGATTTATACGTCAATTTCAGTGGCTTTTTCCCAGTAGCAATCAATTTCTTGCGGAGAGTTCCAGTCATAGGGACATTTCTCAACTTGCCTGGTATACGATCTGTAAGTATACTACTACTAGAAACTCTTTACATAGACACCGATTCAACACATAATATAGCACTTATAAAGTGTAGGTGTGATTTGTCTGCTTAAGGGGTGTGTGTGTGTGGGGGGGGGGGGGGAGGTCAGTCCTGAGGAAGGCATTTTTACAACAAATCGGACAAATCTCGTTTATTTTACTACTGGATGGAGCAGTTTATTCCCTTCACATTGATATCATAAAAATGCTCAGTATCGATTCTTTCATTTTATACGATGTTTTTTAGAAACAGTACCGGTCTATCCGGCAACACATCGATTGTACCATGGAAGCCGGAAATTTTATTTAAAGTGTATAACAAGTTGGTAATTATTTTAATCATCAAAAAGTACTCTATCCGAGAATGGTACTTGTGAGGAATTAACTTCAATATTAGCTAAGATCGGCCAAAACTTACGGAAGACATTCCGTGCACCTGTTGTAAAAAAATGCGATCAGATATGAGTAAAAGGGACCTGGAGCAGTTGACATAGGGTCGACAGGAAGTATTTGAGAGCCTCTTAAGATTGTATGACGTTTCAAAGTATTATACCATTCTTTTCTAGGTTTATATGCAAAAAAACATTTAAATAAAAATAAAAATTTTTTAATGCGATTTTCTCAAAATGTTACTTGTAAAATGATTGTTCTACCTGAATATTCAAAGAACAGAAAGTCAACATTTTGGTCCCAAACTGGCCAATCCAGGAGGAGCGGGGTCTGAAAATTTTTTTTTTGCCCAAAATGGGACAAATCTAGTTTATTAAATTATTGGATGAATCAATTCATTCCCTTGACAATGATACCATAAAAGAACCGAAGCTCAGTATCAATTCTGTATATTTATACAAATTATTTAGAAACAACACACTGTTGTGCTATAAAGGACAGTCATTTTGTCGAAAGCATTGCAAGTTGGTACTCATTTTAATCATCTTAATGTACTTTATTTAAAAAAAAATGACAACTGATGAATTGACCTGAAAATTGCTTTAGATCGGCCGGAAAATATGTGACATATTACACGCATCTGTTAACAAAAGGTGCCATCCAGACATCAGTCTATAGGGTAGCCGGGGCAGTTGAAACAGGGTCGACAAGAAGTAATTGAGAGTCTCTCAAGGTTTTATGACGGTTCAAAGTATTTTCCTACTCTTTTCTAGGTTGATGTGAGCCACTTTTCTTTTAAGAAGTTCACCAAAAGCAATACATAAACTTCTAACGCGAATATCTCAAAATATGCTTTTGGACATTTTGTTTTGCTAACTTAGCTCACATTTGTCAACTGATTGACTTGAAATTTTGTACAGACTTTATTTCCAATATTTAAAATAAGATTATGCGAGCCTTTTATGTTATGTTTTATACTTTCTGAGATATAAATTTTTTGGGTGAAAAAATTGTTGTAAATTGTATACAGTTTTTATGGAATTTTCAGTATCCCCTTAAACTAAACGTTTAACAGATTTGTCCAAACCGATGCATTCTTTTGTTTATTGTATGTAAATAAAGATGTACACCAATTAAAAAAAATATACCTACAGAATTGATGCAAATTTTACATTTTTAAAATTGATGTTTTTTTGCCGCCAAAAATTCAATATGGCGTCCTTTCTAAGGCAACGGTTTAATTAAAAACATTTTGTTTTCGGTTCTACTTATTTCAACACATAGAAGTCATATATGAAGGTCACAGTTGTCTTGCTTTATCACTTTTCAAAATGACCTTCAGAACCTGCTCGTCCCCTTAAACATTGTTCCTCCTTAGATGTTTAAAATTTTAAAAATGCCATTATTATTATTAAAAACAAGCTGCATCTACAAACTGCATCTCAACTTTTTTTTTGGGGTATAATTTCAAAACACTTTTATACATTTATTTTACATCTATGTGGGTGTTTTATTTGACTATTGTTTTGTTCAATTGTTCTTTTTTTTAGCTATTGTTAAAATATAGTGTCTTGAAAGGCTATATTTTCTTTAGGTCATAGCTTATAACTTACTGTGAAAATAAAAAAGTTTAGGTCAAATTGAAGGAATGAAAACTGTCCAGTTAAAAAATACAAAAGCCATGAGAATCATTGCGTCCAGTAGCACAGATAGACTTACCACTCTATTTGTGTAAATGGACACTGAAACAACTACACAAGCAACCATCTTGCCTGGTTGGCGGGTACTAATGGTAGGTTTTGCTTTTTTTTCTCTCTCTCTTTCTCGTGTCTTTTGTTGCACTGTTTCCTCTACATTCACCCTTAGATTACAGCATATATAATGGGCAGGCTACATTTGAGTGAAACAAACAAACAAAAAGACGATCAGGAAATCTGAGGCAAGACACCCTGAGATCATTGTACTTTGGGAAATACGACTGTTCAATACAAACAAACTACATGTATAAATGTCTCGTGAATATTTGATTTGCTGGTTCCTTATGAATGTCATTATGGATAGTATTACTGTGCTAATGACTTGACTTTTCCTCAAATTCATATCACTGTTAGTAAATGTTTTTTCCCTTTCTCTTTTCCATTCCAGTTTGCTGACCGATTTGGAGAGTCCAATTCTATGGTATAAAATTGCAAATTGTCACGTAATGTTTGTTATGAAGATTGTTGAGAATTTTGTACATAAAAATTATTGAGTGACGTGTGCGCTTGTCTAGAAAGTGAAAATACTTGTAGTGTTCACAAGCCGAGTTAAATTGCGGCAGTGACAAGTGTCAGTTATAAAGAAAGGATCTTTTATCAGTATCTTTTATTGAGATGCTAATCAATGCGAATACTGAATGTGTATGTGTGTGTGTTTGCAAATAGAAAAAGCTCTATGAACAAGACAAGTTCTGAGCGTTCTCTTGAATGCCATGAATCACTTTAGATTGAAGAGTTAATTAAAACTTCATGAATGAAAATGTTTTAAAAAATTTACTAGAATATTCCTGTATTCCTGAACAAAATCTTGGGTGACTGTATGAAGGTTACAAACAAATTAATTTATGAAATTCACATTGTCATATGGTGTGTAAGAAGAAGATATTTTAGATTTTCAATTATATTTTTGATATGTAGGTTAGATCTGTGTAAATGTTGCTTATCAGCTGAAATTAATCTTATGAAATTGGGGACGATTTGAAATGAGGATGAAAGTGGAAAATTTGTTTAAATGCATTGGAAGAATTATGTTCTCAAACTGGATTGCATGTGGTTTTTATTTGTTTGTATGTGGTTTGGTTCCTTGTTTGTTTTTAAAAAAAAATTGTTTTGTATGTGTTGATGTGGTTTTATGTTTCTAAACGTGACAATTTTGAAAACTCTAATCATATTTGTAGAAAAGTACTTCTAGCACAATTACTGTCACTACTGTCACTGTCAATGCGACATAATTTCCTATTTCTTTGTTTAGAAAATACTTGATGAAAAATTTATGTTCAAATTAAAACCTTTTAGGATAAATTTAGGAATAAGAAGAAATAAAAGGAGTAGCAGCAGAACAAATTAACTAAATGAAAAGCCATCATGAAGTGAACATGAAATTTCATTATATGGCTATCATCCATGGATATGTACATCTACTATCATTTTGTTCTGTTAATGGAACCTTAGATACTAAACTGTTACCCACGATGGTTAAATCATTGTTCTCAATATACACTGAAAACTTTTGTGTCTCTATGTGTTTATCTACCTGTGTATTTATGTGAGTGGGAGGAACCTGTCATAAAAAGTATTAATACCATGGAAATGGAATGAGTAAACTTTGATTAGGTCAATTGAAAATTATTTATGATCATTATTATCATAAAATGATATTTTAGCATTTGAGATATTAAAGTTGAATGCTATTTCATAGTACAGCCATGATATTAGTTGCATTTTTATATTTTAATAATCATGGCTTGTAATTTTATCCGCGGCACAAATACAATCAGTAAATTGAAATTCTTTTCAAAATCTTAATTTTAAACTAATTACAATATTATAAAAATGGACCTTTTTAGATTCAAGATATCAAAGATTGTAGCAACTGTAGCAATCCTATTTGAACGTGTTTGATTTTTTACATTATATTTGTTGCTGGTTTTGATTAATTATAATTGAACTTGTTTTTCACTTTATTTGAAGACTCTCAGATATGGTTTTTCTCTTTACATGGGAATAGAACTCAGAGAGTGTAAACATCCCATTTGTATGATTTGAAATATTATATAATCGGTGAAACTGTCTAAACATGTACGTCGGCCAAATGTAATTTTCAGAAGATACAAAGAACCGTAATGACTCATCGGATAAGGTTGCCAGCATTATGTTATGCTGTTTAGATTACAGTTCAATAAAAACTTAAATTTTTAGACTGTAGTAAATGGAGAGAAAAAAATCAGTTGTGTGCAAAATGGACTTATATGGTAAGCGGTGAACTTTTTGAAAGATCTTAACAATTATGTTTGCTCCTTGACCTACGAAGTTAGAGTTTCAAGGTGGGAAATTAGATGGAAATCTTCGTTAAGATCATGTGCATGGCTGGAGCCTTTCTATTGGTTCAGGGCCTTCAATATTTATAAAGCCATAAAAGAAGTATATGTTTGATCATTTGAAGGAGAAATCTCATATCTATAATCTCACATATCCTGGACTTGTGCTTTTAGTTTTAGACAGTTTCACCGACAATATGTATTTATAAATGACATTGTTAACCTAGTAGTTAGACTACCAGACTTGAGATCAATGGGTCCTGGGGTCAAATCCTTGCAGTGCTAATTATGGTGTGGTGTTCCTTGGGAAAGACACGTAGCACATATATATCCCCCTCCTCGATCTATGCGCATGGGTACCATCTTCAACTGGGGAGTAAAAAGTACAACAGACTAGCATCCTGTTCAGAGGGCAATGTATTATCAACTGTTCACCTTAATGTTATGTAAACCTGGATATCTCCAAGCTCTATAGGCCATAATGGTCTTGAAGACTTAATTTTGCTTTACTTTGTATGTATGAAGCATGTCTCTTGTAAGTGCCAAACCTAAATTGCTTTTGATTTTGAAAAAAAATCCACAACAGCCAATAAATTGGAGCCTATGCAGTTTACACGTTGTTACGTTGATTATCTGATCTGGAAATTATTATGTTTAAAAAAAAAATTTGTTTGATCACACCCAAAAAATCCAAACTAACTTCACAGGACAAGGTGTAACAAGTGTGAGTACGGTGATTTGACTTTTAAATTTTTTTTTTTTTTTTCAATATTTTATTTTCAAAAGTCTTGACTCCATTCTGTTTTCATCATCTATTTCTTCTGGTGGATGGACTAGTTTGTCACCTTGGGAGCGAAAGGAGTATAACAGCCTTCATTTATATTTGTTTCCCTTCTTAATGTGGATGTAATGTAAATACCCCCATGCAATGTTACTGGGACGTCAAGTTTTTAATAAAAAATTTGATTGATGGATCAGGGATGGCAAAAACCCTAAAAAAAAACTTTTCTTTTGTGTTCTCTATTGTTCCCCCATATAAAGGTTATGATACTGTCAAAACAAACTTCTCCTAGTCTCCGTAATTCAATATTTGAAAGTTTGTGGGGTGGAATTTGTATCATGAGAACCAATTTGTCTTGAGACAAAACTTTCGTTTTTAGTTTGTTTTTTTCTTGTTTTGTTCAGGTGCTTTCGTGCCTACTAAGGCTGTTTCAGTCCATTGGGTTAAAAAAAAAGTTGAATTTCAGTCCATTGGGTTAAAAAAAAAGTGAAAGAAAAACACATTTTTAGACTCAGTTTGAGCCTAACCATTATAAATAGTAATCTTAGTTTAAAAGACAAACACAACTTGACGTATCTAATATTTTTTGTGTTTGTTTTGGTTTTCCCGAAATGTCGTCATAATAATATAATCACTGCCATCCTTGTGTGCTTAAACTCCTTATGTGATTGTGTTGCTTGAGTAAATATGATTATCATTGGCCTTTAGATGGAAACAAGTTTATCATTCATCATTAGGAGTAATGTTCTGAGAACCATGCAGTTGAAAATGTATAAAACTATTTTTTCCCAACCGCTTAAAAGTAGTTTTTTCTAATTAATTAGTTTTTTCTGAAGAATAAGTTTTGTTGGAAAAGTTACCAAAATTTTACCTAGTAAACCCCCTTTCCTTTCTCTGATTTTGCCTTAACTTGATGGGAAAAAAACCCAACACCCAACCAATCAAAGAGAAAAATTCTAGAAGGTAACAGTTTCAATTTCTGGCTGTCATAGCTGGTGGTAGCTGGGTGTGGCTGTGAGTGTCTCATACTTTCTACACTTTACTGACTTCCAAAGAGATTTCACTTTGTGCCGTAAAATTAGTGTGCAACTTTTTTTTTATTGCTTTGTGGTACATTAGTTTATTTCTTTACATTACAAACTAGATTTTATGACAATAAAAATAACAAGAAAACCACCTATGTTATAAATGTATTTTTAAAGTGAAGAGTATGTGAGTTTTTTTTTTCTTTTCTCTTTAAATTTTGTTCATGAAATATACCTTTGTTTTTCTACTTAGAATGTTCTATGCTATTCATTTCTTACTTTGCCACGAAAGGCCTTTTTTCTTACCAAGTGTGTCATTTCTCTTTCTTTTTGTCGGTTTCACCTGTTGCCATAAGTATGCATTGTAATGATACTACCAGACTAGCCTTTTTTAATGCTTTAGATGGGTGGTTGGCAAACGTTTCTTGCAGGTCCTACTTTTTTCCTTTCACTCTTTCACCTGTCTTTCATGCTGTTTTTTCCCTTGAATTCACTCTGAGCTATCACTGCATATGGTGGATAGGGTAGGTTTCAAGGAAACAAAAAAAAAAAAAAGTTTGAGATGTTGATGGGGTAGAATTATGTTTGAATGGGGATTTTTGGGGGGTTCGTTTTCCTATTTTAAAAGAAAATTAAGTAATTAACCTCTGAATTTAGAGAGGGGCTTGATTTTTTTTTTTTATTATTGATGAGATGTGTTTTGTGACCTTAATTATTCTTTGTTTGTATGTATGTGTTTATGTATGTCTAATATGATTTGTACAAAATTGAAGACCTAAGAATGAAAAGGCTTTAACAAATACAGTCATTGCTACTAGGTTATTTGTGGAGTTTTAGTTTTACTTAAAAATGAAAACGCCCAACTGTTGATTCATTGATAGCATTATATTCCTGTTGATCTTTTTCTCTCTCTCTTTTAAAAAAAAAACATGAAGAAAATATGAAAGTTAATGGTACACATGCAATGTGTTCATATTGTAAAAATCAAATAAAAAAGGTCTAAAATTTTCACCTTGGTTATGTTTGAAGTCCCTAGGTCAGGCATACCTATAAATAACTATCATTATTCACTTTTTTTTAATTAGTACATAGCTAGACTCATCTTAAGTATTTTGAGAGCAGAGAGGGTTTTGAAATACGATATCATGATTCTTCGTTGAGGGGGCGATAAAGAATATGCAACCAATGAGATTCAACATTGCAGTGACGGCAAAATTTAATTGATAGAAGCAGGATCTGATTTTCTTACTGTATCACGAAAATGTCTACAATCATGCACATATACAGTTAACGTTAAATTCTCTAAAATCTCACTTTGACTTTGATGTTTCCTTTTTTTTTCTTGTTGGCAATAGTATGGTTTATTATCTCACCTAAGGGACTGTTGATTCGATGCATTCAAGGAAAGTTGGTGACAAGTTGATCTTATTTTATATTAAAATAGATACTATCTCTTATGTCATTATCTACATTGAAATTGAAATAGAATAAAGCAGGTTCTAATGAGGGCATCTGAAACTGTTATGAAAAGAACTGAAATAAAAATACCAACTCTCTGATGTCTCAGGTAAAGTACCACTACCATATTGATGAGACACATACGCATGGATGCCAAGTTATTTTTTTTATAAGTTGATAGACGATCACTTAATGTACATCTGATCAAAGTATAAGGGTTGATAAAAAAAATCATTTTTTATTGAATATTCTACAAAAAATGTTTTCATTTCTATGCATTTGAAAAAGTATTTTTTTTTAATGTTCTGTAAAATTTGTTTCAATTGTGTATCCATGTTTTCATCAGAATGGTAGTGATATAAGCTTTGTTTCCATGTGTATGTAATGTGTGATACATGATGTGTAAACAACGATTACATGGAGATTCAACTCAGGTGTTTCCATCTGTGCATGATGCGTTTTGCATCATGCGTACTCAAGCGATCGAGTGATGGTTCGAACACACATCACACATCTATACAGACCCCAGAAACTGGGGATTTACCCAGAAACAACTGTTTTCATGTTTTTGACTTGCTACTCTCTAAATGCCGCAAAATTTCATCTTAGATGATCTCCTTGACAAATTGATTGATTTTATGAGGCTAAATTCTGCTATGTTTTATCCATGGAGGAATGACTACAAGGATGTACTTTAGGTAGCATTACAAAAGTCCAATTTTTGTGATGTCTTTGACCTTATTTTCCAGTATCCATGTTCTGGGATATTTACATCAGCAAGAAGCCACAGTTTGGTCGGGATGTGTTCAGAGAACAAACTGACATCATGCACATAAATATAAACGTATATATTGAAACAGGCAATACACATCAAACATCACATGGAAATGTAGCCTTTCTCTTATGAACAGTATAAATGTGCACTTGACATTAATTGACTAACACATAATTTTTGAGTGTCAGACTTAAACTGATACTACACTGTGGTTCAGAGTACCTACTGCTTCTCATGCGATTTCAGCATTTCCTGCATTGGAAGACACATATGCACAAATAGATAATTTTCTGTTTTTAGTTGAAAGAGAAATTCCCATTGAAATCATGTGTATGTATATTAATATTGAAATCACCGTGCCATTGGTATTATATCAGTTGCAGACCCTTTTTCATGATGTATAGTCTATGAACTTTTGTGTGACAAAATTCATCATGCATGATTTAGTGGGGGAAGAAAGAAAATTGAAAATCCTGATTTCAGTTTATTTTAGACAGATCATTCGTATGCAGCGGTTGTTCAATAAAGACAACATTTTGTTTTTATGGTATTATTTGGTATATTTTAACACTTTAGCCGTTTGTGTATCTCTCTATTACTTTTTTAATGCGACCAAAAAAAAGACGGGTCTTTTCGTTCCTTTGTCAGTCTATGAAGCATGTGTGTTGTTTCACTGCCTGCAACATTCAACTTTTCTTCATGCTAGACACTCCAATATGGCATCTGTGTAATTTGTTTTCTTTGTTGTCCAATATTGCAATTGTATTAGTTTCTTGCATGTTAACATCCTGTGTACACTTTATCAGCTTGCCCACTGGGGGATTGGCGGTGGATACTGGTAGGTCCTACTTCTTTCCTTTCACTTCTCTTTCATCTTGCTGTTTCCTCTTAATTCTCCCTGAAATCACTTCATGTGGTGGACAGGGTAAATTTCAAGGAAACAAACAAACATACAAAAGCCCACTGGTAAGTTAAGCTTCAACTGAACTGAAAATAAATCTAAAATTGTTTTTTTGGTGCAGGGGGACACTCTACACATTTTTACTTTTAATCAGTTGATTTTTGTTGTTGAGTTGGTTTTTTTGACAGCATATAATGTAACTTTTGCACAAAGAATTTGTCTGGAAACCGTGAAAGTAATTACTATTTCCAAAAGATATAAAACCCATAAAGTAGTAGTTTTTAAAAGGAAATCATAATGCAGAAGAAAATATTCTTGCTGATGACATAGCGAGATCATAATGTATTTGTAATTCTTTTTCTTTCTCTCTGTTCTATGTGTTGGAGTTGGGCATAGAGATGAAAGTAAGAAAGGGATGCTGAGTTCTATTTTTTTCTTCTTTTCTAAGTGCGTTTTTCTCCATGATCACAACAGCTCCCTTATTTATTAAGTGATTTCTTGTTCCTCCTGTCTACAATTATTTGGGAATGTTATTTTTTAAATTTGTTTGTTTTGGTTTTTTTTCTTTTTTCTTCAAGGAAACTCCCTCTTTAACCGAAAAAAACCCAAAAAAGGAACAAGATTTGTCTCATTCATAATGTGTTTTACATGTCCATTTGAAGCGAGTTAGATTAGCTGGTGGGGTGAAAGGTGCCCATTCATGTATGTGCATGCCTTGAATAAACTGATTGAACATATAAATTGAAAAATTTAGTTGGTCTTTTCCCTTATTTTTGTATTCTTTATAAATAATTTCTTTCTTCATTGTATTCACATGTCATCTTTTTTTTCTTCTTTCTGAAATATTTTCAATTTGCATCTGTACCACCACAACCCATCAGGATGTCTCTGCTTGCATTGGCCACACTGTGTTTTAGGACAACAGCCATACCACACCATATCATCATATCATTATCATCCAAGCAAGGACACTGCTGGCGGGTCTTCTTACTCCTCTCTTTTCACTCTTTCACATGTGTTTCATCTTGCTGTCTCCTAATTTATACAGGACATCACTGCATTTGGTGGACAGGGTAAATTCCAAATGGACAAAGAAACAAGGTCCAATCAGATCCTATTTATTTATCTAAAGACAATGATGTCTTTTGTCTACAGGCAACAGATCTTGCACATCAATGTTTACAGACTTATTATAATTATATGTAACTGTAACACACTATAATCTATGGAAGAAAAAACCGCCATTCTTAATATAATATGTAACACACTATAATCTATAGAAAAAAACCCATTCTTAATATAATATGTAACACACTATAATCTATAGAAAAAAACCCATTCTTAATATAATATGTAACACACTATAATCTATAGAAAAAAACCCATTCTTAATATAATATGTAACACACTATAATCTATAGAAAAAAACCCATTCTTAATATAATATGTAACACACTATAATCTATAGAAAAAACAACCATAATCTTAATATAATATGTTCTTAATATAATATGTAACACACTATAATCTATAGAAAAAAAAACAACCCATTCTTAATATAATATGTAACACACTATAATCTATAGAAAAAAAACCAACCCATTCTTAATATAATATGTAACACACTATAATCTATATAATAAATAACCTATAGAAAAAAACAACCCATTCTTAATATAATATGTAACACACTATAATCTATAGAAAAAACAACCCATTCTTAATATAATATGTAATACACTTCTTAATATAATATGTAACACACTATAATCTATAGAAAAAAAATATGTAACCCATTCTTAATATAATATGTAACACACTATAATCTATAGAAAAAAAAAACAACCCATTCTTAATATAATATGTAACACACTATAATCTATAGAAAAAACAACCCATTCTTAATATAATATGTAACATACTATAATCTATAGAAAAAACACTATAATCTATAGAAAAAACATTCTTAATATAATATGTAACACACTATAATCTATAGAAAAAAACCCATTCTTAATATAATATGTAACACTATAATCTATAGAAAAAAACCCATTCTTAATATAATATGTAACATAATCTATAGAAAAAAAACCCATTCTTAATATAATATGTAATACACTATAATCTATAGAAAAAAACCCATTCTTAATATAATATGTAACACTATAATCTATAGAAAAAAACCCCATTCTTAATATAATATGTAAAAAATATAGAGAAAAAAAAACCATTCTTAATATAATATGTAGCACTCTATAATCTACAGACGAGCCAGACCGATTTTATGTAACAACACACTATAATCTACAAATAAGATCTTCTTACGCTTCAAAGTCAATAGAGACGAGATCTTATACTTTAAAATATACCCAACCAAATGTTACACTTCAAAGTCTGCATATAACATACAATCTGAGACATCAATATTTTCTAGACAACCAGACTTTCCATTCACACTCTATAGACAAGCAGGCATCAGAGAGCAACATTTTTTGTTCCATATAAATTTACCCTGGCTACTATATGCAGTGATCTCAGGATGAATTTAGAGGAAACAGCAAGATGAAAATAAAAGGTAAGTGAAAGAATGAAAGGAAAGAAGCAGGATGTATCAGAAGCACCCGCCTACCACTCACTCAGAGGTCGAAGTACGTAGACAGTTAAAGAAGACATTTCATTAACAACTCAGATGTCCCAATTGTGTGAAACAAAGGAAAGAAAAACACATGACATTTGTCGTCAGATTGAAAATTGGTTGCTTTATTTTGTATGTGATATAAAGGGACGGACAGACAGCCAGGTTGAAAAGGCAGTTACCTCATATGCAAGACATTGTAACTTAAGACTGATCCTAGTGTTTCTTAGTCAACATCAATTATTCAATTAATCATTTTCAAATATTTCAAAATGTTAAGAGTTAGTAGAGGGAAGACCTTCAGCAAAATATGCAATGGATTTCTTTGTACTATTTTCAGTTTCAGTAACTCTCCTTCATTAATTTCGTACAGTAAAACGGGATTTTCAATGAAAATTGAATCCCTTTCACTGGCCAGAATTTTAAAAAGTTTATACTAATTCTATAGATGCAAACGTGACCTGCCAACAAAATCAAAATGGTTACTATTTATTTTCATTGTATTATATATTACTGAATATTAGATTTCCCAGATAGAGCAATAAAATGGCCGTTAATATTTGCAAGCAAAATTCCTATAAGTTTCACAACAATTTCTTCCAGTTTATGTTTCAGTTTCAATGTAAGGATAAATGAGGCATTCCAGACAGTGAGAAGACGAGAGAGGAAAAATTGATATTTATATATTTTATTTGTCAAAAAGAGTGAAGCACACAGGATTGATTTAAATATTTTTTGTAAAATTTCACAAAATACCGTTAGTATAATAACGTTCAAATCATATGACATTCACATTCATTCAGGCGTCCACAGAAATAAAGGAGTGGCATCAGCATTTCTTAATTTCATTTATGACTATAGGCCTGAAATTTTATCACAAACTCTATAGTGAGTTTAAGTCTTCAGGGTTTGAAAATGTTAAAAATGTATTTGTGTGAGTGTATGTATATGAACTACATGTGTGCGTATGTGTGTACGTGTGTGAATGTATGTGCGTGTGCGTGTGATTTATGTAATTCATTTAATTTTAAAAGGGGTTTGCAAAACTCATTTATAAGCATTCAGCTTAAATAAAATATAACTAAAATAAGCACAAGTGTTAAAAGGAAAATGGAGTAGTTTAGTAACGCAAAGCAAAGCCTTGTAACAATGAAGGCTCCACAAATTCAAGGAAATAAAAAAATATCACACTTTTGACAAGAATTTGAACAATATATATAATAATAATGTAAATATTGAAAAAAATGGAAAAAATAAAAGTATTGATAATATTAATAATAAAATAATCCAGCAATAATAATAATAATAATATAAAATAAAATAAAGTACAAAATCTTAAAAAAATAAATAAAAAAATACTCATAATAATAATAATAATAAAAACAAAAAAGTTATGTGTGGAAATAGGGAAGCATGTGGAACAAATACAAATCAAAATAAAACATAAATGGTTTAAAATTGACAAATGGAACAATTTCAGGCAGCAAGATCACATACCGTAACAGAATGGCCGTTCAAATTTTTAAAAAATCAGAAAATAAAAATAAAAAATAAAAAGAACACCATCTTTCATTGCACAGATTATGCGATTTGACAAATATGGATAATAATATATATTTACATGATAAAATAATATTTAACAATCTACAATGTAATGATTCACAAAAACCTCCATTAAAGTAGTATGCATTACTTTGTTCAAATCACATTAATGTAGTCAATATTATGAATCTGGCATTCGGCAAACTTCAATTGACTGGATAAAAATTCTCTTAGACAAGACAAAACAGAAATTTAAAAAAAGAAAGAAAATGTTTTCATACATTACGTATGGAAAACGAAATTCTGTAGCAAGGGAAATGTTTCCAGAAGAAACTTGTCATAGGGATGGGATAAAATTAAAAAAAATAACAAACACATTTTTTTTAGAAATCTGACATGTCTTACTCACAGATAAATTGTCAGGAAGCAAACAGACAAAACTTTACACAGCTTGTATTATGAGCGTAAAAGAATCAAGAATTAAAACTTTTGTCACTTAAGTTAATTTTCTTCTCCTTTCAAAAACAATTTTAAAAAATAGTTTTTATATTAGTAAACTTAACAGAATTCTGCAGAAGAAAAAAGGTAGACCTCCCCCCCCCCCCCTCCCGGTCCTTAAAAACACATGGAAAAAAATACCCAAACAAAAGAAAATCCTGAAACATTTTCCTGGATTGAGTAATAATGCAACACTGCAATACCACACCACATACACGTTGATGTGACTGTGATAGTTATTCACTCCATAGACACATAAAATTGTCTTTTATCTTATATTATCTAATAGATTTATTATTCATATATCATAAGAACGTAATGACAACTTCTGTGCTGTGTGAAAAATTTGAAAAATGACTATAGATGTGATATTTGCTGTAGGCCTTAATGCAGTCTCCTCATCACTGAAAGTAGAAAAAATTGAAACAAAATAAGGAAAATGATTTTTCACCTCTAATTATAATAAGTACGTGCATTATCATTTATCAAGGAGAAAAAATAAAAAATAAAATATCACAATCTGAGATTAATACATGTAAATGTTTTGATCTTACAAACTTCAGAGACTTTCCTTCGCTCATAACAATAATATACAGGATGAAAGTAGGACTGTCCCTTTATAGAAATTTTCTAAAATTAAGTCACGTCACTTGCTGATCTGTAAATCTTAAAAAAGTGGTCAAAATCCATAGGCCGAGTCAAGATTTGATTGTGATTTAGCCCACTTCTACAACTAATGTGATCTCAGGGCTTTTGGTGGAATTTTAAATTTTGCTTGAACTGCCCTGTAAACAGCCAAGGGATTTTTAAGATTCAGTGTTGTGATCTGCATATAGGGCCCCTCTTTTTTATCGTCCAACAAGTGTCATGGCCACTTTTTCAAGGGTGGTCCAGAGGCAAGGTGTCAAACTCTAAACCAAAAGTTGGTAGATTCAAGTCCAATTAAGTTGAAGAGTGTTTTTAGTAAAACCAACTCCCCTGGTCCAAGTAGGTGGATAGGCACCTAGTCCCATCGGAGATCTTTAATATTCACAGTGTAGTGATGGGACGTTCTTTTTATTGTTCGTCTCTGATGGGATTTGGTGTCAATCCACCTGCCTTGACCAGGGGAGTGGGTTTTACTTGAAAAAAAAAATTGAGAAAATTGTTCAACTTGTCAGGCACGGTCACAACCTTTTGATTGAGAGGTCAACGCCTTGCCTCTGGACTGACGAGTCCCCTGGTACCACTAGGATCCCCAATGTATGCCAAAGCTCAATCGGCCTACAAAGCATAACGAGCATGTCTAATAGGCACAGTTTGGTGTTAGGTTGCATACTTTATTCGGAGATCAAAACCGACAATGTCACCAAAGTACAGTTTTTTCTCCTTTTTTTTTCCCCTTCTTTTCTTTAAGATCATACAAAGATCTTTAACCCCGGAAAAGGAAACAAAGTTAAACTGACCTGCACTGATTCAATTAAGGTTTTGACGTCTACATCTGAGGAAGACTCTCCCATCCTGACTAGCAGTGAAAAGGTCCAGGCTGATTGACCGCGCTCGTCCTTGGCTGAGACGGTGTACTTGCCAGAATCAGTGGACAGGGCGGCAGAGATTGAGAATGATGCGTTATTTCCGTCTTGGGAGAAAGTAAATCTACCAGAGTCCTCTAGTGAGCTGCCGTCTTTGCTCCAGGAGACTGCAAAACAAAAAAAATTGTTACATTTATAGTAGATAGGACTAAATTTACCACATAAAATTTTGCTTACCCATTCTTTCAGGAAAGCGTCGGTGGCCGAGCGGTTAGGCTGTCGAAATAGGGATCATCAAGTCCTGGGTTCAAATCCTAGCAAAGCTAGGTCTGACGTTGTGTTCCTTGAGAGAGACACTTAAAACGCATCATGTTCTCCATTCCATCCAGGTGCAAGTGGGTGCAAGCACTAGGTTAGGAGTAAAAACATGCGTCAGACTGGCGTCCTGGTGAGGATGTGATTATTATCACCTGTTCCGCTTCATGCTATTGACACCGGGATAAACTCCGGCTCTATGGGCCATGACGGCCAAGAAGAAAGTTTACTATTCTTTCAACAAGCCACTATCTTAACTGAAGCAAACATTGTCCTTGAAGCAGTAAACGGTTGAAAACAAATATATAATTGAGATATTCTCAATAATCTGAATAGCAGGTTTAATAAATTTGTTTGTGAACTTTTGTTGAAAAATCTATTAGTCAAGATGTTTAATTTTATTGCCATCATCATCATCATCATCATCATTAACATCACCATCATTAACATCAAATTCATCACAATCATTATCTTTATCATCATCATTGTCATCATCTTCATCACAATCATCATCTTCATCATCCCAATGTTTAATGATCATCATCCTGATCCCTGTCACTATGACAGCTTCACATCAGTCTTTCTCACAGCAACAAATTAATGCCTACATTCACGGCTAACTGGATAAAATCATGAAAACGATCAACGAAACCTGTGACAGTTGAGGGGCTGTCGAGTGAACAGTTGAAAGTGGCGGCACTTCCTTCGTCTATGCATTGACTGGCTGGGAAAGTTGAGAACACTGGCACTTCAGGAGCTTCTTCCGGCACTGTCATGGAGTAGACAAAAAAATGCAATAGAAAACAGAATTACTTTTGGTACATCATGTTATCAATCAGGTAATAAAACATGTATTCAAGCCGTTTTTCAGTTTTTGCAATGTAAAATGGATTACAAATCAGTCAGAGTATTATCGCTGATAGCCTTAAATAATGAGAGAAAACTAAAAGACGTGTTTGTTTTACTTCATTGGAATTTATCCTTACCCTATAATGCAGCGATGTCAGGGTGAATTAAGAGGAAACAACAAGATGAAAGATGAGTAAGGGATTGAAAGGAAAGAAGTAGCATCTACCTCCCCCCCCCCCCCCACATATCACCCACAAAGTAAAAAAGATTGGGTATTAGTCACATTATCTGTGATCGGGTGGAATAGTGAAAGAAAACAAGAAAAAAAGAAAAAAAAAAGGCTTGTATGTTGATTTTCATACAAATAGTTACTGATTAGGGAAGAAAAAATAGTTTTGGAATAGAAAAATAGAATGTGCATAAAATAAGTTTGACAGATCATGTCGTGATTGGCAGCAAACAATTGCAGTTATGTTGTTTGATATCCAACCCACTCAATTTGGGAAGGTTTTCATTTTAGAGGAGAAAAAAATCGTAACCTTTGGTTTCATCTTTCCACAAAAAAAAGAACAAGAATCCGACCCCCAAAAAACAAAAAAAACTCCCAAAAGATGACAAACCTATACTGAAAAATCACACATCAAAAACCCAATGAAAAAAGAACACCTCCCCTCTTTTCCTTTCCTCTTATCTCTCTCTCTCTTTCTGATAAAAATGAGACAAGTTTGGAGTTGATAATACACTGAGAATTCGAATGTAGCGATCTCCTCCCTCCTCCCTTCTAAACCACACACACACACACACACACACACAAATAAATGTATGAAATTTAAAAAAACAAAACACAAAGGGACAGATAGAAACCCATAACCCCCCCCCCCCAACATCCCTTTTTTCAGCTTACACATCCACTCATAAATTTCAAAACAAGGAAAAAAAGAAAAGAAACAAAAATTGTAAAAGTTCAGAAGAGACCCAATCAACAAAACCGAAAACAGCCTTTAAACCGTTCCTTGCCACCCAAAATTTTATAAAGCCCATCGAAAAAAAATCCACGGCAAAGTAAAAACCAACAGACTAAATATTAAAAAAGGGGGAAAAAAAGAAAGATCAAATGAAAAAGACAGCTTTATTTCACACTTCATCCATTATTGTTTTTAATGAAATCTGTGCTTTCTCATCGGGGTAACTCGTGACAAAGAAACACTTTAAATAACGGAACAATAAAGAAACTAAAGAAACGCTATTAGCCATTCTTATGGGCAGCCAGTTGGACCCAAAACAGAAATAAAAACAAATTGGTCTCAAACATATTTCATATTGTTACAGGATTTGTCCAACTTAAGAAACGTGTCTACGGGTGCAAATCTATATATAGAACACATCACCTATGATATATGTACCTTTCCCCCATTTTTTATGTACATAGAAGATAGATGAGTAACCTCTTTAATTCTATAACAAAATTCAGATAAAAAGATGTGTCACAGGATGTCGAAAATAATTTTTTTTTATTATTATAAAATATTAGATTTTTTTAAAATCCCGACTTTTCTAATAGTACGTTAAGGACCTATTATTGAGAAAAGAATACTTTGTTCATTATTACATGTGTCACTCAAATTTAACATCTGAAACTTCATGAAAAAACACTCAACTGGTTCTACATTGGGTGGATGATCACTTAAACCAGAAACAAGGAGAGCAAAAGCAGTCCATATATATAATGTTAAAAAATTGTGATAAAGGGTTCAAAGAACAATAGCAGTGAAATGACATTGTTTAGTGTATGTGTACTGATTTCAAATAATTTCTATCCCAACTTACTATTACATTCAAACTCCTTCTTATTTGATTTGAAGGATACTACAGAAGAAACATGTCTTTGGAGAGAACTAAAGGCAACACAAGTCTTTGGAGGCTACTAAAGACACACATGTCTTTGGAGAGTACTAAAGAATACACATGTCTTAGGAGGCTATTAAAGAATACACATGTTTTTGGAAAGTACTAAAGACACACATGTCTTAGGAGAGTACTAAGTACTAAAGAGTACATATGTCTTTGGAGAGTACTAAGTACTAAAGACACACATGTCTTTGGAGAGTACTAAGTACTAAAGAGTACATATGTTTTTGGAGAGTACTAAGTACTAAAGACACACATGTCTTTGGAGAGTACTAAGTACTAAAGACACATATGTCTTTGGAGAGTACTAAGTACTAAAGAGTACATATGTCTTTGGAGAGTACTAAGTACTAAAGAGTACATATGTCTTTGGAGAGTACTAAGTACTAAAGAGTACATATGTCTTTGGAGAGTACTAAGTACTAAAGACACATATGTCTTTGGAGAGTACTAAGTACTAAAGACACACATGTCTTTGGAGAGTACTAAGTACTAAAGAGTACATATGTCTTTGGAGAGTACTAAGTACTAAAGACACACATGTCTTTGGAGAGTACTAAGTACTAAAGACACACATGTCTTTGGAGAGTACTAAGTACTAAAGAGTACATATGTCTTTGGAGGGTACTAAAGAATACATATGTCTTTGGAGGCTACTAAAGAATACACATGTGTGTAGAGATTAGAGAGGTACTGAAGAGTTCATAGGTTTATGAAAAGGAAGCAAAAAATAACAACCAAACAACCTCAGACCATGCTTCGTTTGTTAACCATTGGCTCAAGGATTACAGGCTGAGGACAATACCCATATAGCCCCAAGACTAAGAAATCTTTCTTGACCAAAAATGTTCCAAAGACAGATGATACGGATATAACTATTGAGTGGCGGTGTCTTAACTTTGTAATCCAATTAATGAAAAAGATAATCAAACATAGCTCTATTTATCATGGGATATTTAAATAACGAGAAGTATTTAAAAAAAAAAATTCTGCAGCTTTTCTAGAATACCTCAAAACTCAACAGGGATTGTGAAAGATGACTATTTAATAAAGCTTATATTTGCTATGAGGCATGGTATATTTACTTTGAATGTTGATTTATCTAGCAATTGAACTTTCCCTCTGACTATCTGTCTCTTTGTCTGCTATTCTCAAAGATATGTCATAAATATATTGGTATTCTGCATTGCCTGTGTCGTTCTTTAAACATGAAAACCACACATTGAGGAAACACACCTGTGACTCCACTGTTAGACATAATACAGAGCAGGCAGTATTGATTGTGCAATTTCCTGTACATTTATAGCGTGTTGAAATGGACATGTCTTAGGAAGCTACTAAAGAATACACATGTTTTTGGAAATTACTAAAGACAACACATGTCTTAGGAGGCTACTAAAGAATACACGTGTCAAACGTTTTCTTGCAAAAGATGAAACTGATGTCCAATCAGTGTCAAAAACCATTTTGGTAGAATACCCTCCGCCCTCCCCTCTCCTCTAAAAAATTATTGGTTCCATTTTTAGGGAACGACACAGACAATATGCGAATGAACAATCACGGGAGCCTGTCGCTTTCTGTGAGCATATTTATTTCTGTTCTAACATGTTCAACTTTTGAATGGCTGATAGCAAAGTTATAGCCATGAAAGAGAGTGTTGGGGGAAAAGATCATTGAAGGATAAAAGATAACGGAGAGAAGCTAAGAATAAGAAACTGGAAATCTGAAATAATCAACCAATGCAACAAGAAAGAATGAAATGTCAAAAGGACACTGCAAGCATGAGAGTTGTCGACTCACTCGGAGCTTCTCTTGGTGGACCTGTAGAAGTAAGAGCTAGGATCTCACCATACAGACACGCAGATTATGGTTTATAATGGTCAAGTGTCTTTGTTATTAATTTCTTGATTCGCTTTGATAAAGTTTTTTATAGGTGCCAGGAGATTTTTAAAAAAAATCATCAAAATCAAAATGTGTGTTACGGTTAAACCCTGAAATGTTCATTTAGACTTTTTTTTTTTAGCAAAAAGGTACTTGTAAATATATATAGATATACAAAAGAACGCAAATGTGTAGTGATGAGTCACTGTATGCAAAGCCTCAAACAAATCTAAATTCCTGTCATGTTTGTATCAATGAAATCGAATGTCATTCCTGCTGTGGTGAGGAGTTAAAAAATATTTCTAATCAGACGTGAAAGTTATAAATGGCCGAATGTTTTTGCCAATAGATAACTTTAAACTTTGAACACAAGAACACGTAGATCAAGCTGTCTCCCATTCTCAAAGCTGAACTCATTTTTGCCTAGTTCAGTAAGACTGGAACAAACAAACTGCCCGTAGAAAATTAAACTAAGCAGTAGTACTCAAAACTTAAAAAACAAACAAAGTCGCAAAGCATTGCTTAAAATTTGCATTCGATTAATTGTATTTAAATTCAAAACGATGAGCATTGACATTAATACTAAAGAATTGAGTTAGTCAGTTATTATTATGAAGAAGAAGAAGACGAAGAGACACGCAATATAAATCTTGAAACACGTAATGTCATCAGGTCTTTACAACTGCAGCAATTTAAAGATTACATGTATTAGTATCTCTTAACATAAATACATTTTATGAACTTGCTAAAGACAAAATTGTACAAATGAAATAGAAATTTCTAAATCGTTGCATCAAAATCATGTTTATTATAATGTCTCGTTACCTGACACAAAGACGGTGCAAGCTGAAGAAGCCTCTCCTCCGCTGTTCGTTGCCTTGCAAGAGTAGACACCTCCGTCTTCAGGGAAAATTTCGCCAATCACAAGTTTAAACACGTCTCCAGCATTTTCGTATCGGAATTCATCTGAATTTTTAACTTCCTTTCCATCACAGAGCCACTGAACATCAGGTTTGCCTGAAGGAATAGAAAGAACTTTCATTTGTCCTGCCGGCTGGTGCGACTCTGAAAAAGCTGTTTAAAAATTGTGCTGGTCCTCAGTCTTGGCAGAACGAGCGATATTCTAAATTTTTTCCGTCAGACAAATTGTCTTATCATACAGCTTTACTTTTCTATGTTTTCTTCTTTTACTTTTGCTTTCAATTTTTTGATGAAAAATAAAATCATGTCATAATGACACAAATGCAGTAACACATTTAATTTATGAAGAAAAACAATCATGTTCCAAATGATCCCTATTCAATAACATGTCCTTTCACAATCAGAAAAACAATCCTGTCCTAATGACCTCTATTCATTTGCACAACATATGTGAAGAAACAAAAAATCATGTTCTAATAACCCCTATTTAATAACATGACATTTATGAAGATTAATTTGTCCTCTTAAATTAAGTTAAAGATCCGTAATCAGTAACATGACACTTATCCTACCTGATATTCTACACTGTAGAGTTACTGGATCTCCATCAACGAGACTGAACCCTTGCAATAATTCTATAAATCTGGGAGCCTCATCAGAACCCTTTTTTCTCGGGCGACATGTTCTTGCTTCTTGGCTAACAAAAAGAAGAAAGGATAAAATGAGCATACTTTTTTTTTGTATTGAAACATTTAGGCTATAATTGGGGGGCAAAATGACTCGCATTCAACAAAAAGATATTTTAATTAACTATTGAGTTGCAAACATGAGTAGCAGTTGACAAATAAACGATTGAACAAGACACATCACTGTGTTTTTATTTCTGTGTTACAATCGAAATTATATTAAGAATTAAGCTTTAGTACCGCTGTGAATGGTGTTAAAGGGGAGGGGGAAGGAGGGGGAATGGGTCACGAACATGATTTTGAATGTTAACAATTATCATTGAACTCAACAAGTCTAAATTAGCTGAAAACGCCGTCATTATGAATTTTTATTACAAAAGTACTGTCAATTTTGATTCAAATAAGCTTTTTTCAGTTTTGAACAGATTTGGCTGAAGATTTGTACACTCACATTATTCAATCCACATATTCAATTCAATTCAAGCTGCATCCAGTAGGGATTTTTGATAAATGCAATCATTTTCATTTCATGAATTCTTTGAAAGTGTATATAACCTGTGTTCCATTTTTAAAAAATTTCATTACAAAAAAAAATAGTTTTGCCATTGATGCTGTTTACTAAAAATTTGGGGCAATCAGACTGTAAATAAAAAAAGTATATAATAAACCATTATCAAAAAGTAACATTTTGAAAAAAATTGCATTTGAAAGTTTCCTGAATTAGTGAAAATAAAGCTGAAAACTCAGTTATGCATCGCAAAACTCACTCTAACATGTTTATAAGACACCTCTTCTCTCTTTCTTTTAAAAAAATACAAACAAATCTCAAGCAGGAAGGAATTAACATCAACATTTTTGCTAACTGCTCACAGTAACGTTTGCCTTTGTAGATGCTACACCAGCGGTGTTTGTGGCTTTACAAACGTAGTCGCCTTCGTCATCGATCACAGCTTCTGCAATTTCAAGCTTTGCGACTCCTCGTCCTGAATTTCAAGGAGACGACCTCGTCTGAGCTAAGGAGCTGATAAAGAAGAGAACAAAAATCGTATTGCATGACCAAAATGGAAAAAGAATGAAAATCATTCTAAAGAAAATCATCATTGTTGGAAAACAAACAAACAAGCTAAGAAACGAATAAATCAAAAGAAAAGATGTGATTTGTATACTGTACTTGTTTCATTGCAATTCACCCTACCCACCCTATGCAGTGATCCCAGGATGAATCAAGAGGAAACAGGAAAATGAAAGATAATTGAAGGAGAGAAAGGAAAGAAGTTGAATTCAGGGTTAAAAAGTTATTCACATTTGTAACAGTTATTTCTTTTGTATATTACATATATAATAAAATGCTTAATAAATAGCATTTAGTCATTTAGCAGGATATACTTCCTTGCTTCTTAATTTCATTTCATGTCAATTTTACTTCATCCACCATATACAACGATCTCAGAATGGATTAACAGAAAAGAGCAAGATGAAAAAAAGGCATGTAAAAGAGTGAAAGGAAAGACGTACGACCTACCACTACTACCAGTAGCCCAAATCAGCTGCCGACTGATGTATTGCCATAAAGTATGACACAGACATTATCCACATTACAAACCAAGGAAAACACATTCCTACCTGGCCATTCTGAAACCACTCCACGTTGGGGTCCGGTTTGCCAGACACTGAACATGAGAGTATCAATTGCTCTCCTTCTTTCACAGTTACGGGGGATAACTGTTCTGAAAACTTGGGTGCTTCCTCGTCCTCCGCACCTCGCTCTAGAAATAAAAAGAGTGGATGACATCCTTATACAAGTTGAACTCTTTGGCTTAATTTATAAGAAAACATTGCTTACTGCACATGACAGAACATTACATCGAAACATTCTTTAAAAAAATATAGTATCACTATGGCACATGTCTGTCTCTCTCTCTCTCTCTGTCTTTATGTCTCTCTCTCTCTCTCTCTCTCTCTCTCTCTCTCTCTCTCTCTCTCTCTCTCTCTCCTCCCCCCCCCATCTCTCTCTTGCTCTCCCTCTCTTTTTTTCTTCTTCTTTTCTTCTTTTGCTTTTTTTTCTCCCGTCCCTCTCCCCTCTTTGAAGATAAGGAAATTGATTGAAATGTATAAGAAACAGCAAGATAAGAGACGAAATAAACAAAATAAAAGCAATTGAAGTAGGACCTCCTATCTATACCTTCTATCCCCCATATAGCACCTCAAGAACAAAACAATTCCCCCCCCCTCCCCCCCGGACCAACTCTAAAAAGTTCAATGATAAGATTAATATAGAAAGATATCTATATGAAACCTGCTCAAGATTAAGTTAGTATGACTTCATGAAACACAATTATACAGTTCACATAGAACTGCATACTGCATGTATTGCACATGTACGTATCAAATACAGAAAACGTTAGAAAAATCAGTGTGCCAAGATTGAAGATGAAAAGCATGTCAACTTTACTGTCAGAAAAAAAAAAGAGACAATGAAAACTTGATCAAGACAAAAATTTTGCGTGTAATATATGTTAGAAAGAAAATCTCTTCACTCGATCATAAAAACCCCGCAGAGATGAACTTGAGCAATTGATGGACATCACATGCAAAGGGACTTATTTTCATTGGTTATTTTCCTTACCCCCTCCTTCTTATCTGGCTTGGTACCCCTCTAGTACTGAAATCAACAGTGTGCCTAGCTTCAGGCAGGAAAAGGAAAAGTAAAAGTACCGAAGCAAAGTGCATTTAAGGCCCTTAAGGCTCACAGTGCCGGACCTCATCCCACTTTCTATAGCGTGAAGCCAAAAAAGGTGATAGTCTGACGCATTGCACCCATTTTTGCTCCTGGGTTGAGTGGTAAATATGTTTGTTAGGTGTCTGTCCCACAAAATACAATGTCGGACCTAGTTTTGCTAGGATTCGAACCCGAGACTTCACGATCACAAGTTAAGCAACCAAACCATGTGCCGATGACGCCACTCAGGTAGCAAACAGGACAATAAAACTTTTTCCTTTTCATTAGTAAAGCTTAAATCAATGAGCAACACAGCAATGACTGTAAGACACAAAAAGAAAACGTCTTGACCTTTTGAATTTTTCTGTAAAGATTGAAGGATAATGGGAAGGAAACTGAATTATCAAAAACCTTCTTTTACAGCAAGTTAATGATTAGTTGGTTTAGTCATGCCAAACAAGAGCAGTGATTTCAGTTTACGGAGCAGGAAA
The DNA here is from genome assembly GCA_037039925.1 of Doris montereyensis. Lineage (NCBI taxonomy): Eukaryota > Metazoa > Mollusca > Gastropoda > Nudibranchia > Dorididae > Doris > Doris montereyensis. The sequence continues at coordinate 455,965 of JAXRKP010000017.1, read as the reverse complement.
TTTTAAGGAACTAGGATGATTACAATGAAAAAAGGCCTCCACGTTTATGTGTTTATTCTTATGACTACAAAATTGAAAAGAAATACAGAATTTTAACAAAGCTGAAAATAATAATTTAAATATGATGACGGCATGCAGGTGCAAAAAGTAGAATGATAAAGGAAATCAATTGACATAATTTTGACGGAAATTTCTCAAATAGTGGTACGATCAAGGAAAAAAACAGATAAACTGGCGTAAAATTCTCAAAAGGTAATAAGTTTAAAAAAAATCAAAAGACAATTAAATCTGAGAGAAACATTCTTAAAGAGGAAATTTAAAAAAACCCAACTGGCAGAGAATTCTCAAAAAGCGGTAACTACCTGCATGATGAGGGCAACGTTGATGAAAGGGGTGACGATGATTAGTAGTCACACATTAAACACTGAACTTCATTGACACATGCTTCTACTAACCTCCAGCTTTGCTACTGCCACTACTAGAGTAACTAGAGGCTGAAATACATAAGAGGCATGCTTTGTTCAAAGTAACCTTCTTGGTTGTGACACAGCTTCAATAATGATGTCAAATGTAACATTTCACAGATTTTTCTTCTTCTTCAAACCGACAAAAATATTTAGTAAACAAACTTCTTTTTTTAAAATAAACCCTAGAGTCGTGACAAAGTTGATGTCGTTATGTGTACTTTAATTTGCTCATAAAATGTCGATACAGAATCAGAATCAGAATCAGATATTGTGCATGTATATTACATGTTACCTTTAACTGTTGCAGCCTAAATGTATTAGATGTACTCAGATATACATTTGTGTGTTTTATCTCCTGTCCCTCAGGTCAGATTTTCATTATACTTATAAGGGGACAGTTTTTTCCCATTGAAATTTACCCTGTCTGCCATAGGCAATGATCTCAGGGTGAATTAAGAGGAAATAGCAAGATGAAAGATACATTGTAAATGAAAGAGTCTAAAAAAGAGAAAGAATAAATGCCTACAAGCAGCACCTGCAAACTCCCATGACAAGAGGACAGATGTTGGGTGTAGTCAGTGCCTTTACGTTCCATATCCTTAATGAAAGCTAACAATCCCCCTGCCTGGACTTCCCTAATCGCCTTTAGGAGTTCTAAGTTTAGATTGATGTGGCTTATCTCCCATCCCTCTCTCTCCCCTGCTTGTAGTGTAATGTTCCTCAACAGTTTCCTTTTCAAGCAAGCGTTATATTTGATCTCTCCTGAGCCAGGTTGCAACGATAAATCTTTCTTATCACTTGTGCCATCATCTTACAATGTTCATTCCTTTAAGTTGTTGACTTTGTAAACTAAGAAAGTGTAGTAATACGTCACAGACGCTTTGTCATTGAAATAATTTGGAATCTTTTCACAGACACTTTAGTTACTTCACAATCATAGAAATATTGACATTTGACAACAATTATCGTGCTGTTCATCAATTCACATCATGGAAATCAATCTACAAGGAAAGAACATCTAAGTAAATTCTAAAGGCTAGTACATCTAGATAAAAGACAAAAAAGTCATACAACCAACAATTCTTGTTATGTGGTTCTTTCAAATCTTTAATTTTTTGTTTGTTTGTCATATTTGTTTTGGGGGACAACGATATTGTTTTTTAAAATGTTTGTTTTTTATATGATAATAAATTAACGTCCACCTTAAGCCAATGATCTCAGTTGGCAGAAGAAGGAGTTTAGAAATTTCGATGTAATGTAAAAGTCATCTGAGCCGCTATGAAATTGTCAGCTTCTACAGCATGTTATCATGTGGTTATCTCAAGTTTTTGTTAACCATTGCAGAACATTGTCAAAGTGTTTTTTTCGTCCTTACTTGGATCAGGGAGGGAGGGGGCAGTTTACATAGAGGGGGGGGGGGGGGGGGCTTGGGATGAATGTGTGTATAAATTTGGATTCCTAATGTAGGATGGAAAAAAATATGGACTTTCAGTTTCCAAGTCAAGCAAATTACGTTGGGACATTCATTATCAAATGGCAATACCGAAATGTATCACATTGTGATTCTTTGCTTATGAAAGTCTTGTACACCTGTTGGTGTTATGAAGGAGCGTAATTTGTGTGGAGTCATCAGATCATCCAGCATGCGTTTCAATTACTACAAAAGAAGGCATTCCCTAGTTATGAACAGGTCTTTGAAGAAATAAGAATAAAGGGTGAGCAATTGTTATTCTAACATTCTATTTATCTCTACATTTATCTCTACATATTATTTTGATAATCAAAAAAACAAGATCGATTATATTGCTACCATTCTGATGAAAAATATGCGTATTATGCCAAATTTCGGATTTCATTTTTACTTGCATAAGTTGATACACATTCATCTATAAATACATATATGATCAAAATATCAGAGGTGACAAATACATACATTGTTGTGTTTAAGACATCTTAAGATTGTTGCAGAAGCATTTTTTTTTAAGGTTTCTTCATTTTTGCCACAAATCTAAGAAAATAATATTTTTTTTAAACTTCCTGTAAAACTTTATCTGTGGCATAATATATGCGTATTCATCAGGACTGCAGTGATACATACATTTACAGGCAAGTCATCTTTTTTCATTCTTCACAGATGAGATAGTTGACATATAGAAAAGAGACACAACAATTTATACATGCACTACAAAATGATGCTTAGATCTAAACCTGAATGAATTTTAAGCAGAGACTTATTATCGAGTTTCTATAATCACTACAAAAATAGTTGATCAGTTAAATAAAATGATAAATCATTTATCATAACGGATTAAAAACAAAAAAAAAATGAACTAAAACAATACAAAAGATCTGCTGATTTGTTACAGCATTTGTTATCCAAGACATTTTTTGTATTTTTACACCCTGAACTATATTATTATTATTAAGGGCAGTTTGCGTGACTGTCAGATGCTCTACCAACTAAGCTACCACACCCTCAAAAACACCCCGTCTCTACGCTATAATACCCACTTTTTCCTGGTTGTACGACTTGTGGTGACTTCGTCCGTATCCATCAGCTCTCCTGCTTTTCCTCACAGAACTTGAAGATTCCTCGAACTGGATGAATCTTCTATCAGAGTCCCGGTTTTGGTACGTCTGATAGAGCGGGATGTATGGCTTACGTCGGATGATTTAGAACCAGTGTGAACTCGATCTATTTCAAGAGAGAAAAGAGATGATATACGTTTTTTTGTCAGTGAAAATCGGAATATTTCATAAAAGGATGCTGAGCGCCACATATAAATTTACTGCCTCTGTTAAGAAATAAAAATTTATGAAGATTTCTAGCTATATCAGAGATTATGACACACAATGTTATAAAGATGTCGCCATTTCTGAGAAAATGATCCCCTGTTTTATCTAAACCTCAAAGACAAGAAAGAAGCCAACATACAAATCTAAAAATAACCCGACAATAGAGCAACAAAAACAATAACAGCTAATATCAAAACAAACCAACCACATCCCTAAACAAAACAGACGCCGCACTTTCTCCAGTAACAAAACTAAAACATCTCAACGAAACCGAAAATAAAAAAACAAAACAAAACAGCAAGACCAAAAAAAAACCCAGAAGAAAAAGAAACCTGTAAAGAAGTAGGACCTACCAACATTACCCTCCAACCATGCATAAACTGTCAACTGTTAACTTTTTTTCAAAAACTTTGTATGTCTAATACACTATAAAGACCTATCGTTCTTTTTACCTTGCCATTAATATTTAGGTTTATTGTATACATAATTTAGAAGTCAACTCAATCTTACCGTTGTTTGAAGTGCTGCAATATTTCTGTGATTTTGGCCAAAGACCTTCCCTTGTACACCAAGTTTCAATAAAAATTGATTGAATTAGAGACTCACCTTCCACTATGACTTTACAGGAAGTCTCATGTTCTCCTAGTGAGTTGACAGCCTTGCAGTTGTACTTCCCGCTGTCCTCTGGCTTGGCATTGGGGATTTCTAGTGTGCAGATGCCATGAGAGTAGATGATGGTGTATTTGTCTCCATCTTTGATCTCCCTGCCATCTTTAGTCCAGGCGACCTAAAAAGATTTAATAAACATGGCAATAAAGGAAAAAGTAGGAAAGGCGTTTGCACATACAGCACATGGTACGACAGAGGAAACATGAAAAAGACAAAAAGCCTAATATAAAAACAAAAACAAAAAACCCTTTGAAACTAAGTTCAATAAAATAAAACAGTATACACATAGGCCAGTTAAAGCCTTTCATGAGCGTCAGTAGAATCATGACACAGATTTACATCTCACTCTAGAACCTATCCTACCAGAGGTGGACTTCTCAGCTAGTAGTAATAAAAATAACAATAACAAAAACAATGAAAATAATAATAATGATAATAAGAATAATAATTTTAATAATAATAATAATAATAATAATAATAATAATAATAATAATAATAATAATAATAATAATAATAATAATAATAAATAATAACAATAATAATAATAATAATAATAATAATAATAATAATAATAATAATAATAATAATAATAATAATAATAATAATAATAATATAATAATGACAATAATTTTAAAAAAACAACAAAAATAATGTAATGACAATACAAGAAAATCAGGTGGCATGGAGAGTACTATGTCTATGGAAATCTGTTGCCTCTGTCTAAAAACAGAAGACATAAAAGCTTTACAAAAAGACCAGCAATACCTTGGGAACAGGGTGAGCTTGTACACAGCAAATGAGTTTAAACTCTGTGTTGGCCTGGATAGTTCTAGGTCGGAGATCAAAGTTGAAATTGGGGCTTTCTCTTCTTTGGCTTTTCAAATTGTTTCTCTTCAAACACTCGCTTCCTATGGGGGAAAAAAATCCCAAAGCAGAATTAGTATCCCTTTCTGTATGTTTACAATTGTAGTAAATGTGTATGATAGATGTTGTTTTTCAAGTGTTCATTTTGTAGCATGATACAAAATACATCATCTGTGTGTATTTAAAAACAAGTATAATCTGGCTCAAGAATAAGGCCTATGTGTGTTATAGTATCATATTAACATAGAAACATTAAACAGCCATATTCATACATACCTATTATTCACTAATTCATTAATATATAAGAGATATCTTTTTGGTGGTCAAATAATGTCATTAAAATATTCACTTTGTATCATGACACTGGACAAGTCATTTAAACTTTTTTTATTTATTATAGTAATGGATTTTTTTTTATAGTAGGGTACTCATTTTACCCTAGTACAGTAAGGCTGTGAAATGGACTGCCAACAGAAATAAAACTCAGCAATAGTACTGAAGACTTTGAAAACAGAATTAACTACATCACTTTAATATTTTTGTGTTAAATTAAAATATGTGTGGACAGTAGTACTCAAGAATTAAGTTAGTCTGTTATTAGGAAGAAGAAGAAAACTGGCTTAAATGTAAGACACCAATAATATATTATACCATCAACATAAAAACAAGCACATATAATATATGTACACACATACACACACATACACATTCACAAGTGTGTCTGTTATCCATATAGAAAGTCATCCTTATGATACGTTCAAATGAAATGAACACAACAATGTTCAATGAGAAGAAAATTGTAAATCAGCAACACCTGTCTTACAGTGAACTTACTTTCTCATTGGTGTTGTCTCTCGGCTGAGAGGGGCCTCTCTGGGCCAGCTGTAGCATAAAATGTAAGAGAATAAAATGTAAATGAAATTATGTAGGATGTAGAAATTATGTAGGACAAAATGTAAGAGAAGGACATGTAAGAGAATAAAACATAATGTAGGAGAGAAAAATGCAAAAGAATAAAATGTAAATGGAAATTATATAGGAGATGAAAATCTAAGAGAATAAAACATAATGTAGGGGAATAAAAATGCAAAAGAATAAATGTAAGAGAAAACATTTAGGGGAGTAAAATGTAAGAGAAGAAAAGGTAAGAATATAAGAGGCTAAAATGTAAGAGAATAAGATATAAGAGAAGAAAATGTAAGAGAAAAATGTATATGAGACCCAGCATGGACATACTATGTAAAATCATGACAGCCATATAAAACACAAAGGAGCCACAGTTGCATGAAGTCATAAGTGATAAATGACAATAAACAACAAGTCCTATAAAGAAAACGTTATGAGAGCATAACCCTTTGTTAGACAATTTACTTGTTATCTGATGAAGGATTTATACCCAAAACATTACGTACGCCTTTCGTCTTTTTGGTGGAGTTGTGATCAATTGTCGCTTATTACTTATGTAGAAACATATGAATGAAAATCACTCACACATTTGTATTTTTTTATTTTTTGAAAAAATAGTAACACTTTGTATACACCATTTAAAACTTCCAGCTTTTGAAACGTTAATGTAAAGTTCCTTCAAGTCCCTTCCGGACGCTAATTTGTCGAAGGTTTTTAACTCCCAAGTTGGTGCTGATACCCATTTACACCTGGGTCGAGTTGGGAAAATGCGTGTTGAGCATCTTTCCCAAGGTAAGTAACGTTGAGGTAGCATTGCTAAGACTTGAACCCAAGATCTCATGATTCCAAGTCCAGATGCCTACCCACTAGCTTACCGACGCCAAATGTTTAAAAGTAAGAAAGTAAATAGACTTTCTATATATTATTTCTTAAGAGGAAGGAAATATTAATGGATTGTCTGTTTTGAAGTGTAATATGGAACTTGACGTGAAAAATTATATACAGAAATATAATAATGTGCAGCATTAGCTGTCTAGAGATTGGATTTTTGCGTTCGGGATCATGAGATTCTGGGTTTGAATCCTGCCAATGCAAATCCAGACGTTGTGTTCCTTGAAAAAGAGACATAATATATATTTCCCTACTCACCCAGAAACTTACGAGAGATTAGCTTCGTGTTCAGTAGGCCATGAATTATAAAAAAAATCTCTTCTGCTTCATGCTATAGAAACCAGGATAATTTCCTGCTAAGTGGGTCGTAAATGCCTGAGGGAACTTTAATTTTAACTTTTAGTCATAACAAAATTTTACATCACAGAATATCATTCTTACTTTGGGCTTTTTCTCTTTTCTTCTTTTTTTTGAATACTTATTTCTCTCCTTAAAATCTAATCCTTTGATATCCTGAAAACATGTTATCTAAAATATCTACAGTTCCAAACTCACCTTCAACTTTCAGGTTTGCCCTCTCCTCCTTGCGTGCCAAAAGAGTTTTCGGCTCTCACAATGTATTGACCCTTGTCGTCCATCTTAATCCTGAAATCTTCAGCTCAAACTCTGACCCAGAATATTTCTGCATGTGTTTGTAACTTTGTCCCAGCAAGCTGTCCTCTTTGTACCTGGTAAAAGTAAAATAAATCCCATACTCAGAGTTAAGTGCAAGGTAATCAGGAGTACAGCCCTGATTCTTCCAGGCATACGGCATACAGCATAATGGTAATAGTATTAATAAACTTCATTGTCCAACACATCATTTTGATCACATCAGGAGTTAAAATCCGAGTGTATATCATAAGGTGTAAAAACATAACATAGTTTGTATATAACTAACATATGACTAAAATTCAAAGTAAAATTAATTCATAAGAGGTTACGTAAGTTAAAATTGTATGTGGTAGTTTGCCATTGCTTTCCAAGCCGCCTTTACTTTCATTGAGTCTGAATAGAGCTGACTATCCATTTTGCTGCTGGGTCAATAGGAAGACCTGATGTTTCATCCAAAAATTAGGTAAAAAGTAAGCCAATAAATTATTAACATTTGGAGAAAGAAAAAAGGCTTCACATGATGTATTTGAGGTTGTAAAATTTCTCAAGAAATTCAATCCAAGATGGGAAATAACAATGTAATTGCTATGAAAGAAGGTGTATATGTGTGAAAGAAAAATATACAAAGAAAGGCAAATACATTGGTTGATAGATAGATAGAAAGATATATGAATAAAAGAAACAAAAGAGAGATAGATAAATATATATATATATATAGAGAGAGAGAGAGAGGGAGGGAGAGAGAGAGAGAGAGAAAGAGAGAGAGAGAGAGAGAGAGAGAGAGAGAGAGAGAGAGAGAGAGAGAGAGAGAGAGAGAGAGAGAGAGAGAGAGGGAGAGGGAGAGGGAGAGGGAGAGGGAGAGAGAGAGAGAGAGAGAGAGAGAGAGAGAGAGAGAGAGAGAGAGAGAGAGAGAGAGAGAGAGAGAGAGAGAGAGAGAGAGAGAGACAGACAGACAGACAGACAGACAGACATACAGACAGACATAGACAGACAGACAAAGACAGAGAGACAGAGACAAAGGCGAAGAGAGACACACAGACACAGAGACAGAGAAAGAGAGCCTAAGAAACAAAAGAGAGAGAGAGAGAGAGAGAGAGACAGACAGATATACAGACATACAGACAGACATACAGACAGACATAGACAGACAGACAAAGACAGAGAGACAGAGACAAAAGGGAAGAGAGACACACAGACACAGAGACAGAGAAAGAGAGCCTAAGAAACAAAAAAAAGAGAGATAAACAGATGCATGTAGACCAAGACAGAGAGGTAGAGAACGTAGTACATAGAACATAAGGAGAACCTCAAGAGAAATTCAAGAGAATCTCACGATTCTCACACCTACCATGTGACAATGGGAGGTGAAGCAGCTATGATCTTGCAATCAAACCTAGCCTGCTGTCCTTCAGCAGAAATCTGGTTGCGAGGTTTGCGTACAAATCTAGGCACAGCCTCTTTGCGATCTGGTGACAATAAGGTATACATATTTAGTCTGTAATTTCCACAAAAGGCATTGAAAGAGGAAATTGCTTTTCATAACAAATTGACATTTACCCTTTCCATCACATGCAGTGATATCAGAGTGAATTAACAGGAAACAGCACGGTGAAAGACATGTGATAGAGTGGAAAGCAAGAAGTACGACCTAACAGCAGCAGCAGCACCTGTCATATACCCACTTGAAAAAAGAACATTCAGATTCATTTTCAAATAGCTTTCTGAGAGTAAGTATATAAAAATAATAATCCAACAAATGCTCTTTAAAAAGAATAAGATGAGATTTACATTATATATATATATGTACATTGCTGCCGACCTTTCCAAAGCCAAAAAACAGTCTCTGGTCATGCAACTATTTTTCCAACTTGCATAACGCCCCCTATTTATTCCCAACAACATTGATAATACTACTTGAATAAATCCACTTTACGGAAAATTTGTCTTTCTGGTGAAGAGTGAAATGATGTACAGTGGGTGAGCCTGCACTTGTGCGGGGAAAATATCATGTATTATAAATCCCTTTACTTTTTATTTTCATCTTTAAGAGTGTCGGTAGTTTTGCGAACCCAGAATGGTGTCTCCAGGTTTATACTCCAATCTCTCCTCTGCCGTCAACATGGTGAATGTTTTTTGGTTTAATTACAGTTAATCCTTATATATGTAATTTTCAAGGTAAATGCAGACTTACGGACTCAAAGCCACATGAATGTTACTAAATACGTCTTTTTTACGCACTGGTTGGAAGCTACTTAGCCAGAAGAACCCTTCACATGTTATATAGACAAATGCTATGAATCTGTCAGCCTAATTAGTTGGCCAACAATGCCACAGAAAGTGTACATTAAGGACAGAAAGTGTATATTAAGTGGACAGAGAGTGTACATTAAGTGGACAGAGAGTGTATATTAAGTGGATAGAAAGTGTACATTAAGTGCAAGTTTACTGACCAAAGTAGCTGTCATAGATCTGGTACTCTTGTGGGCGGTGTTTGCGCAGAGAGCTGAAGTTGGCGATGCGACCAATGGCGGGTTGAGGTGCTGGCCAGTCGGCCTGAAATGTACAAAATGAAGGGATGCTGAATCAAAATCAGAATTAGAATCAGAATCCTTTATTTGTCTCTGAACAGAGAAATTTGGTTTGGTCATAGTGACATAACAACACCTTTGAAAAAAGAAAGAAAAAGGTAGTAATGGTCCAAAGCACTATGGTTCATGACATACAGGCTAGTACAGGAGTTCTCATGGATGAAACATATTCAAGCACAACAATGAGAATTGCATTCAATTAAAGCAATATAAATCCATCTAACATCCATCAGTCTAACCTGTCCTTTATCTATCTATCTAAATTATCTATATATCTATTTTATCTATCTATCTATTTTATCTATTTAACTATTTTATCTATCTATCCATTTTATCTATCAATCTATCTATCGATCCATGTATTTAACTATCTATCTGTCTATCTATCTATTCATCTATCTATCCATGTATTTAACTATCTATCTGTCTATCTAGTATCTATTCATCTATCTATCCATGTATCTAACTATCTATCTGTCTATCTAGTATCTATTCATCTATCTATGTATCTAACTATCTATCTGTCTATCTAGTATCTATTCAACTATCTATCTAACTGTCTATCTAGTATCTATTCATCTATCTATCCATGTATCTAACTATCTATCTGTCTATCTAGTATCTATTCATCTATCTATCCATGTATCTAACTATCTATCTGTCTATCTAGTATCTATTCATCTATCTATCTATGTATCTAACTATCTATCTGTCTATCTAGTATCTATTCATCTATCTATCTATGTATCTAACTATCTAACTGTCTATCTAGTATCTATTCATCTATCTATCTATGTATCTAACTATCTAACTGTCCACCTTTATATTTACACATGCAAACATATATATATATGTTTACATATTTACATACATAATAATATCTCCATTTACACATACATACACACATTATCAACGAGTTGGAATTTCTTTGGTCTAAATTGGAGGGGTTTTAGGATTAGAGCAATGTAACAGGAAGGATGTATATTTAAGTGTCAAGAGAAATGTTACGCTTTAAATCAGCAGGTTTCTCGTTTTACAATCATACATGGGTTAACTGTTATCACTCAGCCAACTCTTAAAACAAAGAACCATTGAGTCCAAATCAATTCAGGAAACAGTTATATTCATTTCCATCCAGTTATGTCCATCTCTATCTGGGTAGTATTATCTCTATTGAGCTATGCTGTCTCTATTTAGCAAATATTTACCTCTTCCCAGATAAAATCTACCTCTATCCAGTTACATCCATCTCTATCTGGGTGGTATTATCTATCTATTGAGCTATGCTGTCTCTATTTAGCAAATATTTACCTCTTCCCAGATAAAATCTACCTCTATCCAGTTACGTCCATCTCTATCTGGGTAGTATTATCTCTATTGAGCTATGCTGTCTCTATTTAGCAAATATTTACCTCTTCCCAGATAAAATCTACCTCTATCCAGTTACATCCATCTCTATCTGGGTAGTATTATCTCTATTGAGCTATGCTGTCTCTATTTAGCAAATATTTACCTCTTTTCAGATAAAATCTACCTCTATCCAGTTACGTCCATCTCTATCTGGGTAGTATTATCTCTATTGAGCTATGCTGTCTCTATTTAGCAAATATTTACCTCTTCCCAGATAAAATCTACCTTACTATCCAGTTACGTCCATCTCTGTCTGGGTAGTATTATAAAATCTCTATTGAGCTATGCTGTCTCTATTTAGCAAATATTTACCTCTTCCAGATAAAAATCTTCCCAGATAAAATCTACCTCTATCCAGTTACCCAGTAAAATCATCTCTATCTGGGTAGTATTATCTCTATTGAGCTATGCTGTCTCTATTTAGTAAATATTTACCTCTTCCCAGATAAAATCTACCTCTATCCAGTTAACCATCTCTATCTGGGTAGTATTATCTCTATTGAGCTATGCTGTCTCTATTTAGCAAATATTTACCCTTCCCAGATAAAATCTACCTCCTATCCAGTTACGTCCATCTCTATCTGGGTAGTATTATCTCTATTGAGCTATGCTGTCTCTATTTAGCAATATTTACCTCTTCCCAGATAAAATCTACCTCTATCCAGTTACAGTCCATCTCTATCTGGGTAGTATTATCTCTATTGAGCTATGCTGTCTCTATTTAGACAAATATTTATATTATCCCAGATTATTGATCCACGCTCTATCCAGTTATATCCATCTCTATCTGGGAACATTGATTCTTTATTGAGCTATACACTTATTTTTAGTATAATTACCTTTTTGATAAAATTTCATGTTCCAAATCCAGTTACATCCATCATCTATCTGGGTAATATTATCTCTATTGAGCTATGCTGTTTATTTACGAAATATTTGATGGATACTTTGATTATTAATTAAAATAAGTTACATCCATCTCTATCTGGGTAGTATTATCAAATGAGCTATGCTGTCTCTATTTAGCAAAATTTACAAAATTTCAGATAAAATCTACCTCTATCCAGTTACATCCATCTCTATCTGGGTAGTATTATCTCTATTGAGCTATGCTGTCTCTATTTAGCAAATATTTAACATTTCCCAGATAAAATTTTGACCAGTTGCGTTCCATTACTATCTATCTGTATTTTCTTTTGAATTGAAGGAATCTATATTATTCTTTGAGCTTCATGTCTCTATTTAGCAAACAAGACTAAAGATAAAATCTACCTTATCCAGTTACGCCCATCTCTATCTGGGTAGTATTATCTCTATTGAGCTATGCTGTCTCTATTTAGCAAATATTTACCAATCTTCCCAGATAAAATCTCCATGTATCCAGTTTCTTCCATCTCTATCTGGGTAGTATTATCTCTATTGAGCTATGCTGTCTCTATTTAGCAAAAAAATAATCTTCCCAGATTCTGATCTGATCCAGTTACATCCATCTCTATCTGATAAGTATTATCTCTATTGAGCTATGCTGTCTCTATTTAGCAAATATTTATTTTTCCCAGATAAAATCTACCTATCAAGTTAGCCTCTATGATCTGGGTAGTATTATCTCTATTGAATATGCTTTCTATTTAGCAAATATTTACCTCTTCCCAGATAAAATCTACCTTTATCCAGTTACTTTGGATCCTATCTGGGTAGTATTATCTCTATTGAGCTATGCTGTCTCTATTTAGAAACATTTACCTCTTCCCAGATAAAATCTCCTCATCCAGTTACCCATCTCTATCTGGGTAGTATTATCATTTTGAGCTATGCTGTTTCTATTTAGCAAATATTTACCAGATAAAATCTACCTCAATCCAGTTATGTCCATCTCTATCTGGGTAGAATTATCATTTAAGAATTGAGCTATGCTGTTCTATTTAGCAAATTTTACCATTCCCAGATAAAATCTACCTGTATCCAGTTACATCCATCTCTATCTGGGTAGTATTATCTCTATTGAGCTATGCTGTGTGATTTACCAAACAACAGTTCCCAGATATGATTACCAGTTACAACCATCTCTGTCTGGGTAGATTATCTCTATTGAGCTAGCAGCTGTATGTGATTTTACCTCTTCCAAGATAAAATCTATTATCCAGGGAACAACTTTCTTCCTGAAGGAAATATCCATCCTGACAACATTTTATTCGGGTGATTAAAATGACAACAGTTGTGTGTGATCAACATGAAAATCTATCTTTGCAATTAGATACAACAGCTTTTTAGTAACGAAACACCTGTCTAACAAAAAGTTCAATGAAAACTTACCATAACAACAGCTCACCTCAACAAATGACAACAGTTGTGTGTGAACTATTTCATTACAGTAGCTGTATGTGATTTTTGCCTAATTTTGTTGTAACGGCTTGATGGGATTATCATGACAACAGTTGTGTGGTCACCATGACAAATTTGTGTGAGAATACCATGACAACAGTTGTGTGTGATTACCATGACAACAGTTGTGTGTGATCATCATGACAATTGTGTTTATAATGACAACAGTTGTGTTGATCCATGACAACAGTTGTGTGTGATACAATCTGTGATTATAAGAAACAGTTGTGTGTGATTAATATGACAACAGTTGTGTGTGATCATTTGACAAAAGTTCATGTTCCATTATCCAGTGACAAACATAATGTGAAAATACCATGACAACAGTTGTGTGGATTACCATACAAAGTGTGATGGATACTTTGATTATTAATTAAAATAAGTTGTCTAGTGAAATATGCAAAACAACATTGTGTGTGATTACCATGACAACAAAATTTAATCACCATGACAATTTTTTTGGGGGAAACAGTTGAGATGCAAACAACAATTTGTGTGATTAAATAACAAATTGTAGGCCAATTTGACAGTTGTGTGTGATTACCATTACAGCAGCTGTATGTGATTACCATGACAACATTTATGTGATTACCATTTCTTTTGAATTGAAGGTTACCATGACAACATTTGTATCTTTGTGTGATCACCATGACAACAGACTGTGTGATTACCATGACAATAGTTGTGTGTGATTGCAATGACAATAACTGTGTGTGATTAGAAAATCCGTAAGAATTGTATCTCAACTTTCATTTTGTTTCTTTGAATATCTTTTTTACTCTTTCATTATTAACTCAAATCAAACATTATCTTTTTTTGATCTGAAATCCGAACAAAATTTTCCATAATTATGGAGAAATAATTAATTGCAAAATTAATCTTGGACAAACTAATATCAGTATGGAGTTAAAATAGTTTTCAAGGCCGTTTCTGGAGTAAGAATGTATCTATTAATATTGTCTCCTTTTAATTTGCATGTGAGATAAAGTGTGACCTGAGAATAGTAAGGTTTTATCTTCACTGAGTGACATTTTGACTTTATTTGACTTTTCAAGTTTTAATCAGCTTGTAAACATCTATATATATAAAACTGAACATCTTTAACTTTGACCGCTTGTAACTCAGGAGCCACTGCAACAACAGCCTCCATATTACGCATGTAGATTTTAAACAGCCTGCTTTAGGTTTTTAGCTGATAAACTCTTGGATCAAATTAATATTTTAATTGATTGAGAAAATGATTGTTTACCATTACAACATTTGTGATCAAACTAAACTTTTATTTTTACTAGATCTAATTTGTGATTTCTGGTAAAAAGCCTGCATAACCATCAGTAACGAGTGTGTAATTTGATCAACAGCTGTGTGACATTACCCTAACCGATACAGTGGTTTCTGAGTAACCACAGTTAAAGTGAAAAGACCAGCTTTGTAATAAACAGCAATCATAACCGTGACAACATAAATTATCATGATAACTTGTTTTATATAAACAGTTTGTTAAAGACAACAGTTGTGTGGATTGCCATCATCTTCTGTGTGATCACATGATAAAGACAACAACCATTACAAAATGTATATGAAATCCATACAACTAAGCAGATTAAACTTTACAAATTTGAATAATCAAAATGACACCATTTGTGGAGATAGAACAACATTCTTGTTATCAGGTCACGATATGCATAACTAGCTATATATAGCTTTTGCCCTAATGATTTGAACAAAGAATTTAACATCACAAGATAGTGGTATCAAAAACAAGTTTGGTTCTTTTGTAAGGAAACTTTCATTTTGTTTTTTGTTCCAACTCTTTCATTATTAAAAATCAAACATTATCTTTCTTTAAACTGTATAAAACAATCTTTTCCATAATTATATAGAAATAAATTGCTGAAAATTAATCTACAAGGATATTTGAGATAACAACACAAGGCATCTGTCTATTTGCAACCATTAATCATGCTAAATTTGCAGAGTTGACTGAGAATAGTAAGGTTTTATCTTCAAGTGACATTTTGCAATGGCCTTTAAAAGTTTTAATGTTGTAAACATCTATCTCTGTCAAACGAACATTTTAACTTTGACCGCTTATAACTCAGGAACCACTGCACCCACAACCTCCATTTTGACCTGTAGATTTTCATCAGGGTTCAGTTTGGTGGCCAGGATCAAATCAATATCTTAATTGATTGAGAAAAGATTTCTTTGTCTCACACATAATGTTCTCAGATCTAAAAAGAATCAATTAAATAATATTTTTAGTCTAGAACAATCAATTAAAAAATATTCTCAGCTTTGTAATAATCAAAAAAAATATTCTCAGGCTAGAACAATCAATAAAATAAATTTTCAGGCTAGAACAATCAATTTGTTAAAAAATATTTTCAGGCTAGAACAATCAATAAAACAATATTTATAGGCTAGAACAATCAATGAAATAATATTTTCAGCTAGAACAATCAAAATGAAATAATATTTTGACAGAACAACGTGGAGAACAACCAATGAAATAATATTATCAGAACAACGATATTCTCAGGCTAGAACAACCCTATTCTCATTTAGAACAAAGAATTTAACATCACAAGAACAACGGTATTCAAAAACAAGATTTGGTTCTTTGCTAGAACAATAATTTTATAATTTTTTAGATTAAAGAACGAAATTCTCTTTAGGCTAGAACAATCAATTAAATAATAAATTTCAGGCTAGAACAACGATATTTGAGAAACAATCAATGAAATAATATCTATCCAAGAACAACGAATTCATGCTAAACAATCAATTGAATAATATTTAGGCTAGAACAACGATATTCTCAAGACAATCAATGAAATAATATTCTCAGGCTAGAACAACGACTGGCTCAGGCTGTCAACGATTTCAGGGGCTAGAACAAGTGGCTGTTGTGACCTATATTTCATCAGGCTAGAACAATCAAGAAAATTCTCAGGCTAGAACAACGATATTCTCAGGCTAGAACAACGATATTCTCAGGCTGTCTCAGAACAATATTCATAATAAAATTCTCAGGCTAGAACAATCAATTAAACGATATTCTCAGGCTAGAACAATCAATATTCTCAGAAACAATCAATAAAACGATTTCTCAGGCTAGAACAATCAATAAAATAATATTCTCAGGCTAGAACAATCAATGAAACAATATTCTCAGGCTAGTACAAACAATGAAACGATATTCACACATAATATTTGTCTACACACACATATATGGAATCTATTAGAAATAGTTAGAAACCGGAAAACAAAAATACCCAAAGAGTGTATGGATGCACAGAGAGTTGCATCTTTTCTCACCTTGATGTCAAGATGGACAATGCTGTGTTCATGCATGTGCTTGAGTCCCTCGCATGACTGACGCATGTAGTTGATAACCTCAGCCTCTGACATCTTGTAATCCTCTGCAGCAATGCGGTCAAACAGCTCACCACCGGACAAGCTAAGGGACAGGAAGGAAAACATTTAGAGCAATGAATATTTTTTCTCAAACATTCCCGAATAGCGTAACAGGAACGTGTAAAAGCAAAAAGTAAGTCCCATACCAGAGTAGAGTCCCGATTTTTCTAGGCATACGACACAATGTGGTAGCTTGGCATTGCTTCCTGCGCCGCCTTATTTTCGTCGAGTGTGAATAGACCAAGCGACCTGTTTTGCTGCTAGGCCTAGGACCTCAGGAGGGCAAAACAAATTTGGCAGGGATCAAACTTGGGCCACCTGCGTGGTATTCAGATGCTCTACGGAGCAAGCTACCAGTGCCAGGAACATGTAATGAGTACAATAATGAAACTCTACGAATCAGTTTCAAATCTCTTGACATCCTGGTTGAAAGCATACTCTTGTGCCATACTCAGTGTTGAGTGTTGGGGAGTAAGGACGAGATAGTCATAATTTTTGTAGGCGTACAGAATTGTATGGTAGTTTGCCATTGCTTCCCACACTGCTATTCATTTCACAGAGTCTGAATAGACAAAGTTGCCAATTTCACTGCTGGGTTGACAAAAGGGCTAGACAAAACCATGCCAGCAATGGGGATTAAACTTGAGCCATGTGCATGGCAGTCAGATACTTTACCAACTGAGCCCAACCCTCTATAAATTCAAAGCATTAAAAAAATATTTCACATTAGAATGGCATGGAGGAATTGGAAATGTTAAGTACCAATAAAAAAAAATTGCAGTCAATCTTAGGCATTGGCATAATTTTCACTTACAATTCCAAAATGATAACCATCTCATATTTGTCCTCAAAGGCATCATGGAGGTTGATCAGCTTAGGATGATGGAGTTGGTTCATGATATTGATTTCATTCTTGACGGTATATTTGTCCAGCGGGTAAGGTGAGTTGATAAACTTAGCCACGAACACGCTGCCAGTCGCTTTTTCTACACAGCGATGGACAACACCAAAGGCACCACTGAAGAATAAACATAATATAGTAACACATGAACGCTAAGAAACATGGAAACAATTACAATCTAAACAATGGTAGCTCAAGGCGAAATATAATTCAATAAGATTTGTCTATTTTTACACACAGTACGTTGAAATACTTGCCTTCCAAGTTCCTCAAGGATGTCATAATAGTCGTAAACACTTCCTTGCTTGATTTGCACAGGCTGAGGAGCCGTACTTCTTCCAAATGTCCTCATCTATTAATAAAATGTTACAAAAAATTCTTCTTTAAAAAGCCTTCTTTGCACTGAAAAGAATAGTAAAAATGTAAACGAAAAACACTTCCCGAAATAAAAATAAAAATCCCAACTAAGTCGAATAGCTGCTTTCCCCTAACCAACACCAACCATTGCTCCCCAAAAAACAATCTAAGCTTTCCTTTATAATAAACTATTGTAATATAGACATTAAAAAAATCATAACTAAATTAATTTTCTCCTTAATAACAAAAATAATTAAGAACAAAGAAAAAGATAAATCTGTTGACTTCCTCCTTTCATAATTTACATCAACGGATAATTTATTCAACTTGGTACAGATTTACACAATCAAATTAAAAAGTAAAATCTACTTACAGAATTTGTCATAATCATTGATCTTCGGTCCATCATATTTGCCTCTGACCTTGCGACCAAATTCATCTGCGGGAATAAGAAAGAAAAAGAAAAGTTCATTTGATTACTCCAAGTCCTAGGCAGCAATTTAAACAAACTCTTGATATGAGCTCTAAGAGGGCAGAAAGGGGACTGACACTAACTCATTAAATGAATGTCAAAACACAAGATTAAAGGCAGAGGCTACAATACAGCGAGATGATAGAAAGAAATACAACAATTAAGATGCTGAAGCATTAAAATAAAGACCTACTGTTACTAATGTGCATATGTTAACATTGGAAAGACATCGATTGAACACCTTAAATTGTCACTTGACAGAACTCTTGAGTGAATTATGGAGATGTTTACACAATAAACATGGCAATATTGTTTAGTCACAGACAAGTGCTATTTAAATCTTTATGATTAAGCTAAATGCATACTTGATGTTTATTGATTGCTCTTTCATAAATCCATAAATTAATAGCATTATAATAAAATGTTGAAAACTAAACATTACTGACCTTTTAAAAAAATTTTAAAAAAGAATTTGAAAAAAAGACACTCACCTTTCCCAGCCCCCAAAATTCAACACCTAAAAAAATAAAAGCAAAACACCAAAACAAAACCAACAAAAAAGAGAGAACTTCCAGAAGAAGATAAAAAAGAAGATAAAAAAAGTGAGAAAAAATCAAAATGAATTAGATTTTACCTTCTCTCTGCTTTTTCTTCTTCTTGGCCTCGGGCTCATCCGTTTTAATGGGGGCAGTGGCCTCGCACGCCTCACTGCGGCCATAGAAATTGTCAGCAAAGACTCTGAAGCAATATTCCTTGTTAGGGCTTAGTCCTGCTACGTTGTGGTAGTTGAATCTGGATGACGAAAAAAAAAACAAATCCCAAAAGATTATGAAAAAAATCTCACATCAAGTTTTGAGATTAATTTTGAATGGTCACATAATTATTGCACTAATAAAAAATAGTTGAATATTTGAGACTTACTGAATATTGAGACTTACAGAGATATTTGAGACTTGATGACATATTTGAGACTTCTGATGTTTTATTTGTTTCCATATCAACACATTGGTTACAGAAACATTTTGATATGACCACTAAAACAAAAAAATTAAAGCAACCAGTATTTAGTATCATTATTTTATTTTTACATGTACTTTAGCAGACTTGTGGCCCTGGTTTTACTTTGCAGTCATAACTTAAAGAAAACGCATTCTATACAGAACCTGTACATAGCACTAGATTGAAGGGATAACACTCAACAGCCTTTGGAACAATAACAACAACAACAACAACAACAATTTATTGTAAGCCTACCTTGTAGATGCTACCCTAATCCAATTGCCATTAGGTGGCTCTTGTCTCTCAACAACATACTCCGTGATGAAACTGCCACCGTCATTGAGGGGCGAAGCTTCCATGACAAGACAACAGAGTCGTCACGGATGTTTTCAACGATAGGGAACCTGGGAGCATCTGGGCGGTCTGGATGAAAGTAATAGAAAGCAAAGATATACTTATGTACACATAACATTTATTGTTAAAATTTACAGAATTTCATATAAAGCCTATTTCTTAAATTCTGGTTTGTATTTTTTTTTCCTTTGTTTTATTTAAAACTGTTTGAAATTCCTTATTTAAAAAAACAACATGTGAATTCATTACATTTATCAAACTGCGAATACAGATTCTGACTCATTATTTGCTCATTTATCATTGAACAAAATCTGTGGACATGTGAAATGCAATACCTACCATTCACTTGGACCTTGAGAACCACAGAGTCTTGACCAAGTTGATTTTCCAGCTGTAGACGATAAGGACCATCGTCCATCTTGCTTGCATCCTTAATGGTTAGAATTGCATGGCGTTCTGTTACCTCCACATGGAACCTGAAATAAATATATGTATAGATATATATGTATGAAAATGTCAAGTATGTTTTACATATTGAAGAGGTCAAAACAGTCTTCAAATATTGGCAAACTGATGTGAACAATGAATATGTTCTAAAGAAAGTACAATGTTTTGATTAGCAAAAGTTGCACAAAGATATCTCCTCCAGTGTTATTGAAAATACTTACAATTGATCATAAATACATCATTCTGGGTTTTAGTTTTAAATTCTATGTTGCTTTAAATACATACATAAAATTGTGACGATGTATGATGTGAGTGGAGACTCAGAAATGTTAGCCTTTCATAAGAAGAGGGTTTTGTCACCTCTTGTTTGATATCAATTTTTTTACAGACCAAAAGTCTTGTTGTAAACAAAGTCTCCTTCCTGTCTATCTTTGGAACTTGCAGTCATTGACTTACCTAGAACCTCTCAACTCTTCACTGTCTCTGATCCACTTGATGGATGGCTTGGGTTGCCAGTGAAAGGAATCTTCAGGGTGATGTTCTCTCCCTTTCAAAGGTGCACACGTCTCGGAATCGTGGGGCACGTTGATCTTTGGGGGGGCTGGAGGTGAGACACACACATTTGATGATTAAACAAAAACTAAATAACTGATTTCTGTCTGATAACGTAGTCAATATTCTCCCCCTGTGTGTGTATTGCTGAACAGTTTTAACTGGACCTTTAACTGTGTCTCCTACTTACTTTCAGCCTGTGTGTTGTTAGGTGGTAAAAATAAAGTAAAGAAATTTTCCATTCTCATTGCTGAGCACAGGGTAAAATAGAGGAGTTTAGATTTTTGTGTGTGGTAGTTTGCCATTGCTTTCCAAGCTGATTTTAGTTTTGGCAAATTTATATAGTCTTGGCTACGATTTTATTGCTAGGTTGACAGGAGAGCCACGCAATGTTTATACTGGAATGGGAATCAAACTCACGTTTCCCTGGTAGTAGTCAGACGCATCCTGGCTGATGTATTATTAAAAATTCACGATTCATCTAAAGATTTTTTCTGGAGATTTATCTCTAGCGCTATAAACTATTAGATCCCTCTTTTAAAAATTCGGACAAATGAAAATCTTTTCAAATTCGTGGCTGAAAAATCTAAAAAAATCTGACATCACTTTTCCGAAAACCATATCTATTTGGCATAGCCACTACGGATGAACTTACATCTGATCTCAAGGTCACAACGAGATGTCCGGCTTCCTCCTTTGTTAGTGGCTCTTACTGAGTACTCATCAGCATCCTCACCGTAAACATCTCGGATGATAAGAATTTGTTTGTTACCCTCCGTGATAATTTCAAACTTGTCATTCTCGTAAATTTCACGCACTCCCCTTGTACCTGAAATGAATTTTACAAGATATTTGTTGATTAGCTTACATATCCTCCTCTTTAACATCAAACTGCTAAAACAAGTCTTATTGGAAATGTCGGTTTTAACATAGATGAAACAGAAGCAGATATTTTAAGATAAGACAAATGGAATGGAAAATCATATGAATTGACATCACTGAATGAAAAGAGATATTTGATAGACAAAGAAAATGTCTGTAATTGTGAATAAATTACCATTGTAGTAAATTGCATGGAAAACATAATTTTCAAACTCTCAATTCATATGAAAGATCAAACATGATGGAAAGTAAAAATACAATTTTAATATGCATCCCGGATAAATAAGTTTGCAAAAAATAAAACAGATTACATTAATAAGTTAACTTTCAACTTTCAAATGAACATATTTCATAACACATAGTGCATAACACATAATTCATAACACATATTTCATAATACATATATCATAACACATAATTCATGACGTTGAATGGTTCATACATTTTGTCCATTTTCTTTCCATGGAAATGTGCAATGAACAGGGAGTTAAGATCATGGTAATAATAATTTATTACCATTGAATATCTGGTTTGGGATGTCCTGCAACTTCACATTCAAAGCGAGCACTCTTCCCTTCCACAGCCTGAATCTTTTTGAGACCACTGGTAAATTCAGGGATGTCCGCAGCTGATAAAGAATAAGAAAAGAAAACCACACAAAAATAAAATGAAATTCAAGAATGAAATATTGTCTTGGAAAAAAAAAAGAAAACAGAAACAGAACACTGCCCTCTACTTCAAATACTATTAGTATCTAAGCACAATTTTATTCTTCATTTTGTTTGTTAAATTGAAATCTACATGTCTACCATGTGCAGTGATTTCAGGGTTTTCTTCCTTCATATGTCCAGACGTTGATCATTCCACTTCTTTTTCATATGATGAACAATTTCACAATACCAAAGTCTGTGTACTTCTTAAACTAGTTAAAAATTCATCATGAATCAAATTGAAGAAATTTCTTTGAGTTTAAGCAAAACTTGTGTTGTTTTATTTGTTTTATGTACATAAGCATATAAATGAAAGAAATATTGTGAGATAGAAAATTAAAGAATTTTGCCATATATGTAGAAGAAGGTACTACAGAAAGAAAACCAATCAGGCAAACGACCTAGTTCCTTTTTTGCACTCACCATTTGGATCTTTGATTTTCACGCTGGTGGAGTTCATAGACGGCTTGCTCATTCCAGCCTCATTCTGAGCAAAGATGCGAACTCGTATTTCCTGTCTTCAATAAGATTGGGGATATTGATCATATTTGTCAGTATGGGATGGGTGTTGACTCTCGACCAATTCTCTGTCCCTGCTTCGCGCTTCTCAATCCAGTAACCTTGGATTTTACCGCCACCATCGGACTTTGGCTTGGGCCAGGTAAGGCTAACGAAATCTCCGCCGACTTCTGTTATTTCTGAGTTCCTGGAGCATCAGGAGTGTCTGCCGAAATATAATGTCGA